>PNEQ01034306.1:0-59042 GCA_003012365.1 Medauroidea extradentata
TTTGGAAAATCCAAAAACAACATGGCGGATGTGATGTCATCCAAGATGGCGGACGTTACGTAATTCAAGATGGCGGACAGTGACGTAATCCAAGATGGAGGACAGTGACGTCACGGCAGCCATGTTGATTGCGTCATCAGCTGCTCCTCTGCTCCTCAGCCAGGAGCCAGTGCGCCAGGAGCCCCTTTTTCCTACTACTGTCACTCCCTCGTGGGAGCATTAGAGAATGTGATATCTGACATGGTAGAACGATAGGGCTAAGAGAGAAATCTGAAATAGTCTCTGTTGAAGATTAGGAATGCATTCGGCTGGAGCGACTTCATAAAACCACGAAAAACCAAAACCAGAGAATAGCCTGAACTAGAGTAAAAAAGTGTCCAACCTAATTATTTTCCAGTGTGTTACTGTTATTCCACCTCTCCTGGTGAGTTCATAAGAGGCGGTTATACTTAACTGGCCACAATAAGAGGGCTGGGGAAAAAGTCAGCTTTATCCTTTGTTAAGGACCACCGAATCATTCGCCCTGAGCGATTTCGGGAAACCATGGAAAACCGATATCATGATGGCTGGAACTTGGGATCAAACTAGAATCCTCATCCATAAGAGTGTTACGGGTTGCTATAATGCTAACTTGCTTAGTTAGGTTGTTAGAAATTGTGACACTTAACTTAGTACAATGACAGTGCTAGGTGAGGTGTTAGCCATGTCCTTTGTTTAAGAAATGTTCCGAGTATTCATCTTCAGTCATTTCGTGAAACCACAGAAAACCGAAATCAGAATGTCGTAATTCAGGTCAGTCTCAGGTACACCCGAATGCGAGTATAACTTGTAAATGTTACACCACCTCTCTTGGCGAGGTCAACAGAGAGAGTGACACTTATTTTGGTACATTGAAAGGGCTTGGTAAGGAGTGGCGGTGCCAATTCTTAAGGCTTAATTAAAGTCTTCACCTGGAGTGATTTCGGGAAACCATGGAAAATATAAATTGGGGTGTCCAGATCCAGGTCAGTCTCAGGTCCACCCAAATGTCGAAACTAGGGATTAAACTCGGGTTTGCACGAATGCGAGTCAAACATGTTACCTTAACACCGCCTCCTTGGGCAAGGTCATTATGGACAGCGACTCCTAACTTGGTAGATTGACAGGGCAAAGAGAGTAGCCTGCAGTAGTGCCTGTTGAGGAAAAATCTAACCATTCGCCTGGAGCGAGTTTGTAAAACCATGGAAAGCCAAAATCAGAATAGCCTGAACTAAGGTCAAACTCGGGTCCAACTGAAATCGAGTACAGCATGTTACTGTTATGCCAAATCTCTCGGTGAGTTCATCAGAGACTGCAAAACTTAACAAGGTACAAAGAGAAGGCTGGGAACGGAGTCGGCCATGGCATTTCTTAAGGCTCAATCCTAATCTTCGCCTGGAGTTATTTCGGGAAACCATGGAAAACCGAAATCAAGGTGGCTGGTACCAGGGATCAAACTCGGGTCTACATGGATGCGAGTCTAACATTTTTCAGTAATGCAACCTCCCTCGTGGGGTCATTAGAGGCTGCGACCCGTAATTAAGGTGCGAGAGGACCTGGGTTCGAATCCAAATTTGAGCATGATACACAACGTTGTCCCTCCACCTCACTTCACCCTCATTCGATTTAAGACCTCGTTAAAAGACCATAAAATCCTCTTAGTTCACCATCAGTATCGTAATAATAAGCAGTTGTTACATTTCCAGTAGGTAGAATGCGATATAACTTACGAGAAGTAGAGATATATAAATATGAAAAATAATTCCTACCAACATAGTATGTTGCACTAAAAGTAAACACGAGACGAGGAACCAAAATAAAATTTATTAAGTCATTGCACTACCCACATTACTATATGGAGCAGAAAGTTGGCTATTAAGCTCTACCTAAGAACTAAGACTAAAAACATCAGAAATGAAGTGCCTTATATCGGTCTGTGAAAAGTTTCATATGAGAAGAAAAAAATAAGAAATGAAGAAATAATTAAAGAACTGGGACACAACTATTAACTGCTAAAGTAATTCTATAAAAACAGTATTGGATAGGGCATATACCTGTTGCGAATGTCACCTCAGAGAATCCCTCAACAAGCAATGGAATGCAGTGTCATTGGCGAAAGGAGCGATGGAGGGCTGAGGAAAAGATTATTAAGCCAGTCTATAATACCTAGTGCTGGATTGGAAAAATAATAAATTAAATAATCACCTACCTGTAAATAAAATTAAAATAACTCACTGAATTTGACGACTTTCTCTATCATTACTTGCAGAAATTCCTTGTGTTCCCGTGTCAAGGTCACTTTCTTCTACCGATTTCTGTATGTATAGAAATAATTACAATTGTTGTGTAACAATAAGTTAATCTGAAACAATATGAATTTTAAAGAATTGTCTTTCAAATTGTAACAAAGTATTTTGTCTGTTTTTAATGTACTCTGAGAGACGTGTATCACTACACCCGCTGCTGCTAGTATGCGAAGGTATGGCAGCGAACCGAGACACAGACATCGAGTGCGCGCGCTATGTCTCCGGGAAATTTAATGAACACGAAAACACAAAATGTCACATTATCTGCGCTTGGAACACATACGTTAATTTTGCCCTTTAGTTTGTGATGTCTATACAGCCTGTCTCTGGGCTTTGTTCTGTTGTTTTAAAGAAATGGTAACATTTTACTGACGTGTGATTTGCTGAAATACAGCTTCTCGATTGCCACTTCTGCTCTGAACATACTCTAGAAATTTTTGGCAATATTCCACTGGCATTCATAAGACAATTTGCAACAATTATTACAATTTGATAACTTGTGAAGGGATTTTTCGGTATGTCATGGCGTTCGACCTGGGTCAACACGCTGCAAACTCGTCTAGGTTAAAATTAATTCAAACACTATATTCATTTTGCAAAACAAACTATTACACTACACATAATAAATCAAGAAGTTAGTTTTCATTACATTTACGTGGCTTGAAATGCCTTGATTCTAAAAACACGTTTCACTTAGTACGTTTTGTGCGTAAACTACGTAATGAGTCACGTAACGACAAATGGCCGGTGTTACTGAAAGTGAGAGTTGTTACGCATTTGTTAACTATATTTGAAAGCACTGCACAATTATGTAGTCTCTTGTAATAAGAGGGTTGCTACATAGAGTACAGGGTGATGGTGATGTCATACACGTAGCAGAGAGGTGTTGTGGCGATGAAGTCAGGTCACGTGACAAGGGGCCTGATATCCGGCGGCGTCAGGCGTCCTATGTTGAATCCTTCATGTGTAACATGCGTATTACATTTTAAGTCTTTAGCAGGTTAATACCATAACTTATGCCTTTTCAACTAGACACACACATACACACCTATACACACACATACACACACACAGCTTCACGATACCAATTAAATATGGCTAGTTATAATCATAACTGAAAATGGGACAGGAAATAATTTTGTTGGCATTGTTACATAAGCATAGACCTCAGACTTAAGTGAAAACACTTTTGCATCGACTTGTTTCAATGCATTGCGTGTGCTTACCTGCCGCTATGCTTCGTTATTAATTTTTGTAATTTTTGTAACTCTCACGCGACGAGGCTTTACTCGCAAATCACTAACTTGTGGTGTCTCCGTAACATTATGACTGGCAAATAAGAGTTGTAACTGCACAAAGACATGCTGCCAGAAACCGTTAAACATAGCTGCAGATGTGCACATAAGGTGATATATATATTTATTTTTTCACTGAAACATGTAGTCCCTATACAAAAGTACCTAGTATTATTTAAAACCACAAACAAGTAGGCCAACTTATGAAATAATTCGGAAATTGATCGAAATTATCACAAAAAGAAATACATACAAAAAACGTATTCATAACTTTACGTCTGAATCGGTTTTGTAGAATATATTTACCAATTTATTTATCTAAAATTGTTTTTTGTAAAATACTGCTTGTTACCTTTGTTAACAACCCTCGAATTTTAATTCTCATAACCATGATAAACACACGGTTGCTTTGCCATTCTAAATGCATAGCATAAACGTCGAATTATATTAGCTAGAAAAACATTGTTCGTATGTGATCAGAGCACTTATCAAGAAAACCACACATTCTGTTCAAGACCGCTGCCGCACACAGACAAAAAAACAGTTTTGTGGTGGCTACAAAATGTTTTGTCAATGTGGACTTCACAAAATAAGTTTTTAACAGTTACAAACATTTTTGTAGTCACTACAAAACTTTATTGTGGAAAGGAAAAATATTTTGTGGTCACCACAAAAACTTTTGGTACGGTCTATAATGACAAAATAGTTTGTGGTGACCAATAAGTATTTTTTTTAGTGCAAGATGTCGCAATGTTGTACCAGACATCATTCTATTATTACGCGCTGTTTAAACTAAAGCTGTAACTTTAACACATTTACCCGGCTGCATTGCAAACGAGACCTATGGTTTTCCGTACCAGCGCTCTACTTTTTAGTCTTTTGGAGTCGTCTGAAATTCACCTGCTTGTGTCTCAACAGGTACCTGAATTCTCACAGTCAAAGAAAAATTGGAACTTTGGCATATTTATTAGATTTACTGTATGCCTTTCAAATCCCGATCTGGATAAATTTTGTTAGTTAAGTTTACTTTGTGGCTTTTTTTTTTCACCATGCGGTCATATACTCAAGCAATCGACATGCTACATATTTATTTTTACTTGACACGCTGTAGTTGATCATAACTACCATGATTGAACTGAATTTGAATGAAGCACAAACGCAAGACACTGGGCAAATATTGAATGCGTTTCCTCTAATAAAGTCAATTGACCAAAAGTGTAAGAAAGAATATAAGTGTTTTCCATAACTTGCTAGTGCAGAATTTGTAGTACTGAATGACGTAACCAAGAAATGATTTATGATCCGTGATCAGTACATTATAACTAAGTACTAATACTCCAGTTGGAATCCAGATTTATGAGAATGACGTTATCAAAATCTCTCTTGAAATATACGCAATCAGAATTTAAAGAACATTAATTTATGTGCTTTGATAAATACTCCGGCTAGCTTCAAACATCTGGATACCAACAAGGCTTTCTTGAGATAATTTTACAGCGCGTAAAAAAAAATTACATCTTAAATAATAACCATGACAAATAGACTATTCTGATATAGATGTACAATATTTGAATCTGATGTCGGTATAGCTGGCTCTACGCTGCTGTGAAGAGGGTGATTGTGTTACCGAATCTTCGTATAATTCTGGCAGTAAGTCCTCGACGTCGAACCCAGAAACACCACTTGGAGAGATGGGGATAGGTATCTACTTCATTTTGGACTGCAAACGACGAGGTTTAACAAAAGAATCCTTCTCCAACAGAGCTCAGCAACCTTACGTCCTTCGCACTGAAGTAATACACACACAAGTCAGAATTAGCTATTTGTAAGGAGAGCAGTATCGAAGTTTGGACACATTTCATAATTTTTATTTTAATTGTCGATGGATTAAATTAAAAAATAATACCTCTCTCCAAGGATAAGCTTGAACAGTGCCAGAGCCTTTTTTGAACTAGTTGTCATATTATTTCACATCAATTCATACTGTAAATAACCGTGGTAGTTTATTATGCCCCACTTACCCATACCCAATAGATTCTTAAAAGAGTCAGCCGATATTCTTTTAACTAAAATATAATTTAATAAAACATTTGTAATTAAAATAACCACGAGTAAGAGGTTTTCCTATATGCCCTTTACGACTACACTCCCTACATTCCTGCTCACCAACATAGCTATACCTGAGATTTTTAAATGTTTGTTGCAATGGGAGTTTAGAATTAGAATATATTGGTTTGTGAACTTACGCCATTGCTCACGTTTTGCTGATCAAACTTGTGTTGAATGATAAAATACAAAGAAGAACAAAAAACAGACACAAAACACAAAGGAAAATTACAAAAAATTCCAGAGGAATTCTGTCATTTTTTATAGTGAGACAGTAAGAATTCTACAGACAGAATTCAGTCGAATATCAACACAACACAACATCCCAGGCACAAAAAGACAGACACAATCTTAGAACCAAATTCCCAAAATGAAATTAGGTTGGAAATAGACAAAAAAAAAAAAGGTAAACAGTGGACAAAAAACAAAAGACAATAAACAACACAACACAAGTTAAAAACAACGAAAAAATGCAACGTTTCAGGAATTGAGTGATTCGTATCGTGGTGTTCCGACTAGCTGTGTCTCAACCTGAAGACGGCAATCTCTCCTATGTCAGTGATCGGGTCGGGACAAGCATACATTCCCCCCTCCTCCGTCTGTCTCTTCTGTATTTCATTACACTAGTACCCATCATAGCTTTTTATTATTAATTTGTGCAAATTTAAGTATTTTTTTGTAACTTAGTGTTTACCATATTTTCAGTCATAATTAAGCCTTAATAACACTCAAAATGAACAAAAACACGATTACAAAAATAAATTTTGTTTACCTACTTCTGCAACTCAATTTATTAGGTTTATTAGTATTACTTCTATAATGTAAATCTTACCTTTTTGACAGTATTGTTGGAACAAATCTCGACTCGTGTCACAGTTCGTGACATAAATAGCACGGGACTCAACATTCGTGATAACTTTGAGCGAGTTTCAACAAGCTCTCGAAAATGTTTATGACAGCGATGGCACAATGTTACACGACGTTGAGTGCGTGACTTAAGTACTGTTTCTCGCGTGTGCACATGAGCGGAATCTGTTAAAATATGCCCACAAAAAACACATGAACACTGCTGCTTACCTGCTATGTATCAGGCATCAGCAAGGCCTAGTCTGCCAACTACATGTACAATACCAATGTAAAAATACAAATGGTACAGAAAGAGAAAATTCAAATAAAACCTCAAACCATTTACTTTATAGATAAATGTATAACCGTTATTTCAACGCCATTCTCGTCGATCCCAGGCCAGACATAATCAGTCCCTTGATACGGGTGTTTTAAATATCAAAGTCCGCGAACCTTCGCGAATTTTCGTGATTCCTTAGCATTTTTTTTTTTTGGTGAGTAGACTACTTTGTGACTCTTCGCAACTTCCTAGCGACTCGTTCGTGAATTTTGGTAACTCTTCGCGACTATTTAATGATTTTACGAATCTTAGGTGAATCTTCGTGACTTCTTGGCGAATCTTCGTGACATTTTCGCGAATTTTTGTGGATACGGATTCACCAATTACAGGATTCATTTCAGGAGACAATCCAGGATTTATTTCAGGAATCATTTCAGGATTCATTTAAGTATTCATATCAGCTTCAGTTTTAGTATTCATTTCAGGATATATATCAGGGTTCATGCCAGGATTAATTTAATAATTTGTTCTTTCATGTCTAGTAAATGTAGCCTCTTTCTATCAGTTCTTGGATGATCCAATATATTTCATGCACATGGGAATAATCTCCAGTTTCTTGCACAAAGATCAAAAGTCTGAGTCTATCCACCAGTTCATTAGGATCATTGAAAAACTCATAGCCAGTATGTCGATCAGTTTCCATCGTATTCATATCGCCGGTCGTCTATTCGCTGGGGGCAATCTGGGTGTGTGTTGGGGTAGTGTTCATTGTTATCTTTGTCAGAACTTTCTTCATAATTTTTAGCAAGTACACCAAGATGTCTTTTATTTGACGAAGACCTGTCATCACCTTCTTCTAATTCTTCCATGGAATATATATTATTGAGTTTCCTTATCTTATGAGGCTCGTCTCTTCAGAGCTTTATTATTATTAAGTTGGTTATTTTCATGCAAGAGTTTAGAAAGTATACGCTTTGCAAGAATTGGTTCTATTACACAGTGACGCGGGAACATGGGTACGTTGTACCCCCCTCCCCAAAGGTTGGGGGTGGGTACAATATATCATTTGTACCCCCTAAATTTGTGTAATTGAAAAGGAGTTTAAATATGAGATAAAATCTTATATCGTACTTTTTTTTAAAAATAATTTTAATGACTGTATGTGTTCCTACCCGTACAATACTGTCAAAATCAAAATGTGAGGAGTCATGTGAAAAGGGACCTTATCTTACAATTGCTTAAGGTCCCTTTTCCCAGGGCTCCTCACAAATAGATCTGACTATGGTGGAAATTTACACCCACCACGGGGGAAAATGAGGAAGTGCGGAGGTTATAACTTATATTCAGACCATCTGCTGCATAAAGGGAGAACTGCTTTCAGACTTCAATGAGTTTTATCATTGCACACGCACACGCAGTGGTTAATAGAGAATGTTGAAATGAACTCTAGGACGTCTGCTACATGTAACGTCGAATGTATTCACGATAACAAATACAGACAATACAGTATTCATTCTCGATAAACAAAAAGTTTTACGACAGTACAACTCGATAGAATTGCAGAACGCAACCCCGGTTTCAATTATTTGTCACTGGCCGTACTTGCTTTAAGGATCGTCTGTCTTGGAAGTTTACAAACTAAATTCCCCTCCTGGTAATTAAGTAATTCTATCCAGTAAATAACGTATATAGCTTTTCTTTAGATATTTCCGTACGCAAACAACACCTGGATATCTCAATTGAATAGATATACTACACCATTGGCTAATCTAAAACAAAATTTACGTCTTCCAGTCCTTTCATGGGTCGAATTTCGAAAAATTTTATATTACATACCGTAGACAGACATTTGTATAAGTATCCAATTCAAACTTAAAATTAAAACGATAATACGTAGATACAGCTAAATCGACGATTCATTAAAAAAAAAAAAAAAAAAAAACATATACCACCCTAGAGAGTTCGAATTTAGAAATATCCTGAAATTTATTTACAACTATTTACGTAATCATCATCATGAAGGGAAAAGTAGCTTTATATCTAATAACTGAGCGAGGCGACGCAACGATAACATATTGGACTTGCATTCAGGAGGACCCAGGTATCGAACCAGCCATCCTGATATCAGGCATAGCCGAGTCCTCTCCCAGTTCCTGTCATTGTGCAAAGTTGTGTGTCATCGTCTACAATGACCTCGCTGTCGACGAGACGTGAAGGCTACTTACCTATCTGTCTATATCTCGAATGATTCGAACGATACCGAGGATATTTCTCAAACGCATTCCCGTCTTTTCACCCCTTTAGGGGCTGAAATTAAAATAAAATCTTGAATCAACATGTTAGAATATTTTATAAGTGTCCCATAGACTTGAAAAACACAACGATAGTCCGCTGGGTCCAAGATATATCAACGATTCATTGAAAACACGTTTCACCTCTTACACCGTTTTTCACCTCCATAGGTGTCGAATTTCAAAAATCGTAATATTACTTTACAGGCTCTTAAGTAGCAACGTTAGTAAGTAAAAATGCCATCGATATCCAAAAGTTTAATGTTGTCTATGACGATATATATAGTTTATGAATCGAAAACACGTCGGTTTTTTTTGGTAACATTTGGCAAAATCATGAAATCGTATTTTGGGTATTTTCGTAAGCAGCATAATCCTAAAGCCAAAATCACTTTGATATATGAAATGGTTCAATCGATATGGAGGAATAATCGAACACATTTTTCACTTCTTTCCACCTCCTAAAGTATCGAATTTCTAGACGTCTTGAAAGCCCATCTTAGATATTTGCATAAGTATCCATGTGACGTAAAAATCACAAATGTCGCCTTTTCGGTTCCAGCTACGTAAACTATTCATATAAACAACGTTTTCTGTCTTTTCATCTCATAGGAATTGAATTGCGAAAAATCTTGATACAGTTTTCGGGTATTTACGTAGTCATCAACTTGAAGCAAAAACCAATTATATATCTTGAAGGGTTTGCTTGTTATGGAGGAACTAATGGAAAACATATTTCACGCCTTTTCTTCCCCTTAATAGTCAAACAGAGATTTAGGTTTGGTAGCCAAGTATATATATTAATGAAAATTTTTTAAAATGTATAAACTACTAGCTTTTACCCGCGACTTCGCTCGCGTATAATTTGGCTCTCGAAAAGACGCCACTTTTGAAACACTTTGAAATATGACGTAGTACGCCTCGGTTCATACCTTCGGCCCTCACCCTCGCACTTACGTTGACGACTTCTAAATCAGGCCTTCGACCTTCTTTATGTTTCTTGGACCTGCGGCCCCCCGATTACAGCGTCATCTATTGAAGTTATCGAGGAATAGATATCGTGACAATTTTCTCCGTGTACAAATATCTATGTGTGCCCGTTTTTTCGATATTTTAATAGTTATTATGCTATTCGGGGAGGAGTCGAATCCAAAAAATTAGAGATTATTAAATTGGTACAGCCGTTCTTGAGTTATAAATGTTGTAAATAAACCTACTTTGTTTTATGTATATAAAGAAAGATAAAGATTTTCAGTCAGTATAGATTATTTTCTAATATGTACACTATTAGTATTTTAATTTAACGTTAGATTTCTTTCTCGAACATCTTCGTGCACCCCAGTACAACTTTATTTTTGCAGTTAATGATAGGTTTAGATTAAATCGCTTTCTTAATCATATAATAAGTATTTTGATATATTAATAAGTAATTTCAGGAAATTTCAAAACGTTAAGTAGAATTATTCACCATATTGCACTAATTTGAACAAAATTTGCGTGTAAATTCAAATATTTACAAAATAGTTAGATTATTACGTAGCCCGTGATTTTAATGCATATAGAATACCGGAGTAAACGGTTGCACGAGCATTTTTTTTCTAATTCTGTTGTAAGTTCCCGTGGCTGGCATTCTCACAAAATTGTTATTAAATAAATTGAATTAAAGACATTTGGACAAAATAATTATAACATTTTTTTTAGTTCATGGAATAATATTATAAATTACACATTTAAAATACTACGATTTCTGCCCATTGTATATTGTATATTTATGTTTGAAAACTGCTTAGGCACCTGGAAACTGACATTTTTCCGGGGGAGAACTCTCGGACCCCCCCCCCCCCTACCCGCTACTGGTTACGGCACGGTACCAGAACAACTATGTTTACATCCCTTCCACCTTAAAATAATTATTTACGTCCACGACTCCTTGTACTCCCCAACTCAAATATGTTCCAACGACCCTGCTGTTGCATGCTGTATACCACTTGCACAGTCATATGTTCCTCTTCCTCTATGAACATATAGGTGTACAATGATGCCCTATATGAAACCATTATTACTTTACTTGACTCATGCAAATAACGCAAAGTAGCAGCAGTAAGGCGATATGTAATAGTGCCTTGAGGTAGTGAAGGTAAAGTTTACTGACTTCCTGTCAAAGAAGCTGAAACCTTGCGGTTCTTGATGTATAGTATCTTGTAAACGACTTTCCGCACTTGGAGCTATGTGACTAAAGCATAATTGCATGGAGTTATGCAGAACGGAACCAATCCACAAAGTAATTTATTTTGAGATAGTCAAACCAAGTAGAAGAAGAAGATACGAAGCATATCCTAGAAAAAGAAGAAGTATTAAATCATAATATTGGAATAAAACTGAGAGGCCAGAAAAACCAGGATTTACAAGGTTTATATGGACACAGTAGACTTTGACCTTGAATATCTCCATTCTAGTAATTTGTGGATTGGTTCCCTTTCTGCATAACTACATCCAATTGTCTCTTCTTGCAACCAAACCTCTCATGTCGTCGAGAATAACAATCGAAGGTGAAGACTTTGTTACAGTATCGGTACTGTTGAAAGCCTGGTTCCATTTACTTTATATATAGAGTGGTATATATACATAGAATTACCACATAGAGAAACTATACATTTGCAAATTCAATGCTCACTTCACAGCAGAATTTATTGAATAATTATCTGCTAAAATATAATATATAAAACACATTTTATAAAACTCATCGGCGAGACTTAAGATTTAGTAGACCTTAATGTTTTTATGTTTGAGGCACGGAAACAGGGGAGGCGATAAGTCGATATAACATGTCCGTCAAACACCCCATCGCCTATAGGCTCGAAGGACTAAACTAGAGCGCAGTGCTTTCGTAGAATGTGTTTTTCAACGGGACTTCAAGAGACGACCCTGTTATTTTATTTGTAGAAAGTGTGTGGTAGGTTTCTATGATTTTTGTTTTACGATTACGGTTGATATTTTCTCAGCTACAGCAACGTGGAAAAGTAATTTTTAGCACCTTTGAGGAGCTTGGTAATCATGTTTTTAATTAGCGGACGGCATTTTTTAAACCATTGGAGCACAGTTCGAAGTGTGTCTTCTTTTCGTAGGTAAACGCATTGGAAATATTTTTAATAGTGTTCAAGAAAAAATACTTTCCGTACCACGCTACATCACGTCTCACATGCCAGGTCCACTAGCTCGTAAGGATCTTTCGTAAGGCCCCTAGGTATTTTGCTGCTATCATCGTCATGTATGGTAGTTCGTAAAACTCACATTATATGGCGAATGGATACCTTTATGACTTTTTAATGCAACCCAAACTGCTGTGTCCCTATGCATGCTCACGGCATGTTCCAGAACTTCGTGTGTGAAAATGGGGTTGGTATGTGTTTATCTTTAATAGGCTGAAAAAAAAAAACTACTATGGATTCCATCAGCCACGAGTTCATTAATTAGTTACAAAGTTGATAAAAAAGTTTACTAAAATTATAATATTTTAATTGTGAATTTAACAACTACTTTACCTTAAAACGTATGAAGTCGAGGATAGTCGGTGCGAAAAATCACGTAGCTGTTATGTAAATAGTGCCATGACAATGATTTATTTATTTAAGAGTAAGAGTGTGTCGCGATCTTGAATTTTTGTATTCTGTCTCATAATTTTTCTTTTGGGTAAATTTATGGAACTTTAACCTATCTGCAGAATAAAATACATAGTCTATGTTCTGTAATTTTAAACTTAATAGAGCTTTGTTTGCCATTTCTGTTACTACAGATTTTGTTGCAGTTACAAAAATCTTATGAATTTTCTATCAGTAAAAACAGTGACGTCAAACAAATATTTATAATGTCTAGAATTCTACCAGTATGTATTATATTCAGCAGTCAGATTAAAGTTCCATAAGATTACTCAAAATAAAAGTTTTGGCACAAAATACACAAATTCAAGACGGCAACATTTTCCCACGCTTAATAAAACGTTTAAGTTTTCGTATAATACTATTTGCATTCATTTATTAGAGAAACATTTCAAAATTAGAAGTTAACTTAAGGCAGTTTCCATGTTCTTTGCTGTCCGTTACATATATGTGGTCCCTATGTCTGGTATTGAAACAAATTGTTACGGCCTGTTTCTCAGTTACACGGCTAATTAAATTGTTCTCGTCAAACGAAAACTGGGTAACCTCTAACATCTGATAAACTGGAGGAAGAAGTTACAGATTTGTAAATAAGTAGAGAAATTCGTTGGCCTACTTCTGTTGTTCTGAAATGTCTCCCCCCCTTCCCCCCGGGTCAATCTCAGTCCTGAAAATTGTTATTTTTTTCTCGTGATTTTTTTTGCCAGCTCATTTACGTTTCCTGAACGTCTGGGAAGCATTACTAAAGTATTGTTGGTATGAGTGGGTTTTACGTCTCGTCGACAGAGAGGTTCATTTTAGACGGTTAGACGGTTACACACAGCACAATAACAGGAATATGGAGAGGGTTTGGCCATGGCCTATGTTAAGGAACAAACAATCCCAGCATTCGCCTGAAACAATTGTGGAAAACCACGATAAACGGAAATCAGAATAACCGGAGCCGGAATTCGTAACCGAGTCATTTCGAATGCGAGTCAAATGTGCTTTGTTTCCTCTAGAATTTTATTGTATTTTAAGTTAACATATACGAAAAGCTCCCACCGAAGTAACAAATAGAAAAAAGGACGACATTATACGGAAGGTGATGTTTGGTGCTTATTTTGTAAGTTAAAACGCATAAGTGTTTGTGAATTAAATCCGCTGGTTCATTAATTTTTCCTGAAGTGATATTTTGCAATTTCTTGTCTGTCGGTCATGATTGCGTTTTTCTGTAACTGTACATTGGCTAGTAAATGTGAAAATGTGAAAAATTCAGTAATTTATTTAAAAATACAAAAACATTATATTTTGTGGTTTAACATAGCTAAATTTTTAGCCCACAACATCGTTATTCACTGTGAATTTTTTCAATTTGGTGAGCGAGTTGGTTTTAGTGTCGTCCTTAAAACGGAAACATCCAAATTTTGACTTTAGAAGCCATCACGCGAAAACTATGACAGATAAAAAAATGTCATAAGAGTCAAATTTAGTCTTATTTTGTGTCTAAAATAAGAAAAACATAACTGGTACAAACATAAAAACAAAAACATGGTGATGAAAATTGCTGTAGAACGTGCCCTTAATCATTTCGTCAAAATAAACTTTTTAGAAGAAATTTTTCAGAAGTTATAAATGATGCATAAATCATATATAATCCAAACATTTATTTTGTAAATTTGTCGCTTAAAAATTAGATTTGCTTCAGTAGCCCTATCGTCAATTATTTTTTTTTTGTTGTAAATTTGTGCATTTTGCAAGTAACTATGAACTATGTCAGTGATACAACTGACAAACAAGTAAGCATTATTATTATTTCTTAGTGAAGCACGAATTGCAGCACGGACAACGTTGTTTCCAAGAAGAATTCGATTAACAATCTTCATTTTTGTGGACAGTTATGAGAAACAATAAAAAAAAGTATAGTAAATGTTTTCATTTTACGAAGTCAAACTCTTCACAAAAAGCTCTCTCGCAATCAGAATTTTACTTTTTTTTTGTATATGCTTTAAGTTCGGCGTAAATATATCTCTGTTAAAAGTTGAAGTTTCTATTTATGTGTCTCGGAACTTTGCATGTAGTCGGTCATGTTTGTAGAAGCCCCCTTTCTTGTGGTCAACATGTAACCTTCGTTTTTTATTCATGTTTTCAGCGTGACTCAACCCGCATCCTCTTATCGATTACAGTAACAGTCGATTCTTACGACACGTAAACCACGATTGCACGCAAGACTACCTATTTCACGGAAGCCGAGTATTCATGATGGTGAATTTGGTAAGAAAAAAGTTGTTCAACTCTAAAACAACTTAATTAATTTCGTTTGAACAAAAACAAGTACCGATTCCTCCTACGTTTACTTATCCCTTAATCGTAATATTAATATTATAGTAAATGGAAGGGGAGTATATATACAGGATGCAGATTATAACGCAGTAAGAAAAGAAAAAGAAAAGTATAAAATTCGAATGAAACTTTAGAAAATTTCTAAAATTCAAAGTGAAATCATCAAAAACAGAAAAGTACATAAAACAAAATGCAACGAAAATTTTTCAAATAAATAATTAAATCAGGAAAACAAAACAAAATAAAAAACTACCGTCTTTCGAAGAAAACAAAAACTCAACGAATATAAAAAGCAGCACAAGAAAAAAAACTAATAAAAACATCTTAAAAAATGCTTCTAAGGGGATTTTTATATCTGAAAAAAAATTAGACTTTAGTTTTTATTATTTAAATTATTTGTCATTTTGAACACATGTGATAAAACGTTTTACAGTTTCATATTAACTAGTGTCCAGTACAAAAAATTAATCAGCATTATATTACACACACATACAAATACCCCCTTACTGTGTGTAAGTTTTAAACATTTTATGATATTTCTTTCAAATGACATTTATGTTCCAATACTAACGCAGCCTTACGCTGAATTTATAAATACTTTTTTACACAGTTGGCTAGCATTATGCAAACAATATATATTGTATGTTAACAGAACAAGTTACTCACATTTGCAGAACCATTGCCGCACGAATGTCATACATATTACATAATCCGACGTAAATATTTTAACAGCACTTCTCACCAAGTGAAATTAACGAGCGAGTGTTTTTTTTTCCACATTGCGTGTTTGGGTTTCGACTATGATAAGGGACAGTGCAAGAGAATTAAATAAACAACAATTCAGTTTTTGTAATATTGCAATATTCTATTCCGTGACAAATTACATAATAGCAAAGTTTTAAAAGTATGTAAAACATTTTACCTTTAGCATTTGGGAAATTTTATGGTTAAAATTAACCAATCGTGTTTTATTTAAAATTTAGTTACAGTCATATGATATAGTTTTAACGTATACGTAAACATGTGCAAAATAAACATTTGTAATGGAACTACAATTTCATGTATCATTGACTGACGCATCATTGTTTCCTCCGAAAATGCGCATTAACTCAGATCCTTATTTCTCTTCGATGTTCCTCATCATTGTGAAGTATGAATAAGCGCCGTGCATAATCTGTAAAAAGAAATGAAATTAAAGTATAGCACTTTAGTAAACCGGACTCCATTTTTAGCATAGGAGGAATACGTTACGTTAAGGTTTTTACTGTTTATTTATTACATTATAATATTGCAATAAACCCATTCCTAAGTAAACGAAATTACTGTCTTTTCACTATCAGCTAAGTGATATTTTTTTAACTGCAGGTCAAAATATAACACTAGTAAAATTACTGGTTTTATATCCACGCAAAAAGAGCTTCTAAAATGAATATTAAGCATTAAGGACTAACAGGGATTAGAAGCAGAAAGCTACAAGACAATGATATCCTATTTTCTAGAATTCTGATGAAAAATTACACCTGTCAGTCGGAACGGAATTTTTGACCTACCGAATACGAGGCAGGTATATCATGAGTATGAGAGATGCTCAGAGTCAGTATAGACCTAGTTTCCAAGAGTTTTTCCTGATTCAAATGACTACCCGTATAAATACGCCACTGATTCTTCAACTCTTTTATTGTAATATATTACTAACAATTTACTATAATGTATGTCACCAGAGCAAGAACCTTCAAGTAAATACAGAGTGGAGGGAGTGCCCGCGATACATGGGAATACTGTAATGTGTGTTCAGCACGTCACGTGACTTGTGGGAAATACGTGGTAGATCAACCAGCCCTGTAGTCAGGAACTATGTATAGGGGGAGGAGGGAGGGTCACGAACTTGGGGATGTTATAAAGTAATACCCATCGCCCACTTCCTTCAATAAAGAGGGGAATTCAGAGATTCGCTCGCGGGAAAATAAGAGTTTTCAAAGTGCAAACTTGTGCTCTTTAAGCAGTTTCCATAAGAAAAAGGTGAAACCTGGACCCCGTGGACCAACTTCCCCCTTCTGGCTATTTTCGGGGTTACTTTGACCATTTTCGGGGTTACTTTGACCATTTAACATATTTTTTCGGTTTTCTGGTAAATAAACAGATAATCTGAGCCGAGTGTTGTAAAAAAAATACTGTTATCCTTATAATTAACATTTGAAACTTTCATCACTAAACGATATAAAGACCAAAATTTTGAGTGAGCAAAGTTACCCCACAAGGTCAAAGTAACCCAGGTTTCCTCGGGGTACGATAAATTCGGTCGTTCATGAATGTACTGTACGTGATCGAGTTTCAAGCCGTCACATTCACGCCAGATCCTAGGTTACACTTGCACGCCGTGTGCATAAAACAAGTTCCACACGAGACTAATCTGTTGCAAGAAGCCGACCTTGCGTGAGAAATTCATGCGTGTTAATTTACGCAAGGCACATGTTCCGCGAAACGAGGATATAGAGCATGTCTCATTATTATTTTTGGAGTAAGATTGCGCAAGTTGCATTTAATTATTGATTATACTGATATTTTATGCTGGTCATACGAGCTTGCCGTAGAGGTATGAGACCATCATGTGGTGTTGTGCACGAAGAGAGATTCAGGGACAAAAAAAATATTCGTTAACTGCCTTCTTCGAATTCTATCATTTTTGCTTTATCAACTGTCACACCTTCACTACCTTTCTTAGTTTTTTACTAGTAATGTTCTGGAGGAAGAAAATCATTTTTTACTGCGGATGGTCACAAGTATAGTATAAATAATATTAGTAAGGCAATACCAAATGTATAGAATGTAAGAAACAATTCCCTCTGCTTTGTCGAAGCATAAAACAGCATGCAAAACGTGTTGGCCAAATTTAATGTACAATTTCCATTACTTGAAAATGGCGGGTACTGATCCCCCTTAATAAAAAATTCTTTTGTCTCGCACCCTTTCTACATTCACCACTGAAATGTTTTCAAAATGAATACAGTTGTTTTAGGCGAAATGTCTTTTGTGAAGTTGAAGTAAACGCCAAACTTATTTTACAATTATTGGCAAATTGTTATCCACTAGGACTTGTTAACTATTTAACTAATTCTGAAGCAAGTAAGAGTATTGTGCTGTAGATGTGTGAACATTTTCCAAATAAAGTAATTGTCCTTCTATTAAATTATACGAACAAGATCTCGTACGGAAACCATTTTGCTTCTTATGACGCAGCTTGAGAGTGCATTGTAGATAAATAATCGTAAAAGCGTAAAAATAAATGTACATGTGCTTCGAAGTCAATATAAAAAACTATAAAACAACAACTCTTAGATAATTGTATTTGCTAACTTTAAGGGCAAGCATTTCCTCAAAGTGACGCAAGCGTTAAGCGTAATCTCCAACGCCGCATATAATTGTGCCCTAAAAATACATCACTTGGTATTTATTTTCTGCTCAGAAAGTTGGCAAAAACGGTTGCTTAGGAGTGCCTTTTTTATGCGCATTGACTTCGAGAAATCTGGAATTTTAAATAAATGCATTTAGCATTGATTTATGTACTATGTCCCCTTAAGCAATTGAAGTTAACAGATCTAGTTACAAGTAATTGCAAATCTCTCAGGAACAGAACTGGGGTATGCGGTTGCTGAATGGTAAGGCCATTCGCATCCCACCAAGGTGATGCGGGTTCGACTGCCGGCCGGGTCGGTCCCCGGATTTTCGCATGTGGGAATCGTGCCGGACGATGTCGTTGATCGGCGGGTTTCCTCGGGGATCTCCCGTTTCCCACGCTCCCTCATTCCTTCTCTGCTCCACACTCAATCACCTCGCCGTTCACCAGCGCTAAAGACCTCGATGTTAAGCGCTGACCAAAAATCTCACTCTCAGGATCAGAACCTGAAATATCGTTATCATAATTAAACACTGCTCACTAACTATTTAAGGAGAAATATAATAAAACTATAATGTAATTACGAAATACATGGTTCTGGACAAGGGCATACGCAAGATTAGGAAGGGGATGGGGGTGCTGAAGGTAGGCTCCAGCCCCTATCCAAATCATCACCGACTTATTTTAAGCTTAAGAAGTTTTGATTATTAACTGGAAGAAATTACATGTTTAAAACTGTCACAATTTCTGCCTACTGTATATACTTGGTGTGTGTTCAAACAGTGTTTGAATATCATTTTGCACTCAAAATAAAAATTCTACCTCCGGAGGGGGGGGGGAGTAGCCTCTCCGCTTTTAATTCAGAGTGTCGGCAAAATTATTTTACAACATTCGTTAGGGGTGTAGGATGCATCATACTGTTTAGGGGGTAGGCATTTCTGTATTAACTATTTCATTATATAGAGCTAGTTGTTGAATGTCTGTTATTTGTAAAGTTAATTTATCTTTTAATGTAAATTTTAAAATGTTTATTTTTTATTTATTCATACATTTCAATACATTTTCTGTGCAACGAACTTGTATTTCAATGAACATTCATTTATTTCAGTATCCACCATTTGATCCCATTAATAGAATATGGCTAAACGGATATAGGTTTTGTCGTATAATTAATCTCAAACAATATCAGTTAAGTTTTACATATACATAACATGCATACATAACCACAATTACTACAAAGCTTTGATAGTTGATATCAAGCACACCGGGACTAACCTTAGTAAAAGTGTTGAATGATAATGTCCCGAACATGCCAGCAGTAATGTAGACGGGTTTCTGCGCTCGTCTCATCATTATTCCCAAGCACTTCTTGAAACTGTTCGAAATAGCGTACCATTGAGTTGAATAAGCGATGTTGGCCACGTTCACGCTCTAAAGAAGAAGACACAGTTCAGTACTAAGCTTTGTCATCCAGTGGCGTAGCAAGAAACTACCAGGGGGAGGGGGATGTTTACCAAAGTTAATTTGGCTTGTACAAATGAAGATATTTCTCTTGCTATAATTTAAACAATTTAGATTTAAAGTGAAAATTGCAAAATAAATTTGATTTAGCATACAATACTTTAATATATTAGCTGAAGAAAGAACTTGTCACCAGTGGCAAAAAAAAAGTGGAGGGGGGGGGTTGCAACCCCTGTCGCCGCTGTCGTGTCGGCATCAGCCGCCACATTGGATTATTTTGTTTTTCACTTTTATGAAATTCTGAGAGTATAATAAAAATTGCTGGATTGATTGTGTACTAAATATACGTTAAAAGTTCAACTGCGATATTTGTCCTGCAGCGCAAGGTAAATAAAATTTGCGTTAATAGCAAATTTCACATTTTTCTTTTCATAATATAAAAAAGCCAAAAATAAAATAATCCCATAATGAGACTGATGCGGAGCTTTAAGATATAAACTGAGGGAACTATTAACATACACTAAGGTGAAATCGTCAAAAAGCCTTTCTAAATTTCTAAATAAATTTAATGATGAAAAAAAAAATGTTCTTTCTGAAGTAAATCTTGATTTGTAATAGTTATCTACACATATCACAAACTGCTTTGAAGACTAGTGATCACTTTTCGTACATTTAAATATAAAATATTGTTGAAAGGTTGGAACTAGATGTCAAAACAAGTGGATAGAATGGTGAAAGGTGAAAAAAGTGTTTTTTTCTAACAGTTCCATTTAAACTATGAGTCACTTTCTTGAAACCAGCCAGATCATAAACCCAACAGTATTGCTATCATTAAGTAATATTTTGAAAAGAAAAATAATTTTCAAACATGTCACTTAAGTACTAAATTTATAACTAGGGAAAAAACAGTTAGTTGAAAATAACTGAAGTTTTCTGTCAACAATGCCGCAATTTCGGATACAGAAAATTATATAGTTTCAAATGAATTTTCATAATTTTTTAAAATACAATAACTTCAATACTCTTTTATGTGTCTTAGTCCATTGCACTGTTTTTCAGTGTGTATTGTTTCGTGTATCTAAGTCAGCTGGTTTTCCTTTCTATCATATTACATTTTTATGCAAATTATACAAAAACTATGAAACCTAAATAATTTTAATTACAGCAAAGAAGACATAATGTATGCCTACAGAACAAACTAGGCCTATATCTCGTAATAATTAATAGTTTAAAAAACTAAATTACACGCTTTAATAGAAAACCACACTAAAAATTATAAAATAATTTCATTAAGTTTTAAATAAGAACAGAGTAGTTATCAAAAAATTCATTCTATCGTATAAAAGCGTGGGGTGCTTTTCTCATACATATGAAGTCATGATATTTTTCACAACAGTTTAAATCATAGAGGTAATAAACAGTAGAGGGCGCATGAAGTCACAAAAGTGTGTTTTCAACATGCCTCGAGTGTTTCATATTATTTATAGACGTTTTTCCGACTTAAAAAGCAACTGAGCTGGATGAAATTACTGGTGTGGCTTCTAGAATGCTTAAAATTCGTATAGCGTCACTATGCGATCGATTCAAAACCTAATTGTAAATACATAGCCAATATTTACTTTTTACGAAAATCAGATGGGTAAAAAAAATGTGTTCTGAGCATTGTTTACATTTGTGATTTTGATATAAGCACACAATTACACTGTGTGGAAATTGTGGCATACCCCCTTAATGTGCGTGTATTCTCATTCTCTGAAGTAAAAACGAACATTATTTGTGATTACTAAGAATCTTCGTCTTCTGTCTTGGTGAAATTTGAAATCTCCCGCGCATATTTCACTGTAGTCATGTGACACGTGTTGAACACACAGACTAGTATATAACTGTTTAGCGCACGCTCCCTCTACCCTATATTTACTATTATGATTTAAATAGACCAAATTTCTTACCCTGGCAACTCAAAGTAAAGCTTACCGCTATTTTTTTTTGCAACACTGTGGTTAGAGTCTCGTGTATTTTATCTTTGGTGTCAATAGAGAGCACGGTCGCAGAAGAACAGGTCTGGACACTCACCTATCTAAATCTACCAATGTATTTTGCTTGACCCCCTTGTTGTTTGGCTGTAGTTCGTCAAGTTACCGAGAATGTCATACTTTTTGGCGCTGTTTTCCGGGCGGTCGGACTCAAACTCCGCCCACTTTTTTCCATTGTTAAATTTATAAAGTAAATAAAGATTACTGAAGTCTTTTCTTAAAATTGTGAGCGAAGAAAGTATTTCGTAAACAGATAAAAAATACGTTTTGATAAATTGTTTATTTTAGCGGAAAGGAAGTGGGCGGAGTTTAGTCCGACCGCCGTAACATCAGCGCCAATAAAACACAATATTGTCGGTAACTTGGTGAACTACAGCCAAACAACAAGGGGGTCAAATATCCAGGCGAGTGTCCAGACCTGTTCTTCTACGACCGTGATAGAGAGAAATAAAAAACCCAATTATGAAACATGAACATTTCATTTAATTTTATCAAATACCGGTACACTATATACCAATACCGGACAGTTTGAGCGCTTTTGCGAGAATTTCTTATTGTGGTAACTCACTAGGCCACCAGAGAGTAGCACACTACATTTGATGGTTTTCAGATGTACGATGCTAACATAGAAATTTTGGGGAAAACTTTCTCGATGGAGTACGTTCATTGAATGCAGAAAATGAAATATATCAGTACAGTAATATACATCTTATAAAATGCATGTTGAAACAATAAATTGTAATAATTAAGCAAAAATAATACCGAAACATGCACTAGTAGCCCACTATACCGCTAGGTTATTGTTCGCCTTTTTGCTTGTGTAATCAGCACAGACGTGTCCGGTATTAGTTTGTAAGGTATTGGATTTTATTGAGGAACTAAAACATCAATACATGAAAACAAATTAATTGAAACATTTTAGTTTCTCGATTAGGTTTTATTTTCTCATGACTCTACTTTTACCAATATTCTGTGGATATAATATCTACAACAGTTGACATCGAGGCACAAGTGATAACCATGGCAGCCATACCACAACGTCAAGCCTAATATTCTGTCAATAAAATATTTTCAACAGTTGAGATCCGTCGAACGAGTGGGCCAGGCGGGCCAGACCATAACGATCAACACTCCGGGCGTTCAGGAAAGATGTACAGATGTCGCACAGAAGGTGTGTCGTTGGCTGGGGTACAGTCATGCAGAAACCATTTGTTGAACCTCATGGCTAGTGGTCCATTATCTAGCAAAACTGGGAGGATATGTTGCAGAAAATTATGGTACGCAATACCGTTGAACCACCAGGGGAGGAAATGGGCACAATCAAAATGCTGTGAAAAATATTATTACTTCATATGTATGAGAAAAGCACCCCATGCTTTTATACGATAGAATGAATTTTTTGATAATGACTCTATTCTTATTTAAAACTTAATGAAATTATTTTATAATTTTTAGTGTGGTTTTCTATTAAAGCATGTATTTTAGTTTTTTTAAACTATTCATTATTTTTGACTTTTTAGTTCGATTGATCGTTAAAGTGCTCGAAGTTTAAAAATAGTTACGTTTGAAATATTTATCCCAGGTTGTTTATGATAAAATTAAGGTTAAAGTGTTTTCATAAGTGAATTATGTTGTACTACCTAACCTAAGAGCAAAGTTATAACTCAAGGTAAAATATCCATACAGTGGTTTTTGTGAGACGAATGCAATTGAGAATTTGAACTAATATTTTATAATTAAGACAACATCAAAATAATAAATATTTTTGAAGGAATCAAATCAGATACATTTTATAACACATAGCAATTTGGAAATAGGCCACCACAGAATAACTAATACTATAAGTATTTATTTTTTATGTAATTCCGCCAAATTGACGTCTTGGAGAAGAAAATACAAAGACGCAGACGTACACCAACGCCTACCAACATGAATTATTCTGTGTTTTACATAGTTTGCTATAAATCCTATATGTATTGAGGTTATGGTAGACACATTATTGTGAGTGAGTAGTTTTGTGGGGCACATCGACAACGTAGTCATTAGCGTCCACACATTATTGTGTTTGCATATCAGCTGATTCACCCAGCAAGCAATCTACACTGTCCTGCACAAAATATCGTTTGATTCGAAACTGTTGGCGTTTCTACAACAGCATGGTAATATGTGGTATACTGCATTGCTCTACACTACAATACACCAGCTACATGAAAACTGATTGAATCAAACGAAGTTATTGAATTGTCTTCGTTTCTCGATATGTGTGCAAATTTTCAAGTTAATCGGACGTCTAGGTTGGTAAAAATTACGTTGAAAGATTCCATCCTTTAATAAAACCATTTTATTTTATCATAGTGATACTGGTCAGGATACTAAGATAACATTATAAAATTATTGTATTATCACCGTTTCTCGATACGTGTGTAACATATCAAGTATGGGGAGTCTCCAAGATGGTGGAAATTACTTAATTTTATTATTTTTATTTTATCCTGGTGATCCTGGTCAGGATACAATAACGTTATTTAATTATAGTATTGAAATTTGTCCTCGATACCTTTAAAAATTTTCAAATTAATAGAACGTCATGGAGTTGTTAAAAATTACATTGAAAATATCAGCCTTGAAAAAATAATTTTATTTTATTTTGGTAGTTCTGGTAAGGATAATAAAATATCTGTAATTATGATACGTGTGGTAATTTCCAACCAATTTGGACTTTTAAGTTGGTGGAAATTACTTCGAACAAAAACCTTTGAAAGAACATGCACTGAACATTTTATTTTAACTTGGTGATCCTGGCCAGGATACTAGGATAAAAATCTTTGAAAGAACTGTGCAATGGGAGTTCATGACTAGATTCAATTTCTTGTACGTACTCCATTGCAAAATTGAATGACTGCCAAAGCAAACTAAACAAATAAAAGAAAACCATAAAATAAGCAGAGTATGCTTAGTCAGCAAGATACATACACAACATGAAATTCCAAGATGGAATCGGGTCAAATGAAAACAAGGAACAAACAGTTAATAAATGAAATTAATAACAAATAAAATAAAAAACCAAATAACATGCGACACAACGATGAGATGAAACAACAAACACAGTAGAATCAGACACGAACAGATAAATAACAAAAGTACACAACAAGTAGACGAGACAAAACGCAACAGATATCAGACATATACAGACAAGACAAACGACACAATGAAGAGACGAAACAAAACACAGTAGTTTTCCAGACAGACAGTGTTACGACGTTTCGGGAACTGGAATCTGTTCCCGTCATCAGGTAGACACACAGGGTTCAGGAACACGAGTGCGACTGATGTGGAGACTTTTTTTTTTTTTTGGTGGCCCAGAAGGGGCGCACCCTAGGTTAGTGTCTAACTACTAGGAGTTAGGAGGGAGCGGGAGGAGGTAGTAGCGTGCCAGGCCTGAGGCCTATACGCTCTAACTACTGCATGCAACTTGGGTTAGGGAGGAGCTTGGCTCAAATGGCCTTCTGTGAGGTTGTGAAGCGCAAAGCCAGCATTTGTGGCCTGGCGCTTCCCTCAGATTTAACTGGGAACTATTCCCTTAGAGGGTCATGGTAAACCCGCGAGGTCGCGGGAGGAAACCCATGACGATAGACATGCGAGGTGGGTTCTCCGTGCTATGAAGAAAAATAGAGTACATGCAATGTGTTACATGCATTGTTAGTTGTGTTAGAAGGCGAAAAGGTAAAGACGAGCAGGGAGGGCTCGTGATCCAGCTGTAAAAGAAAAACTTACATTAAGCTTAAATGTACTTAACCTAGGGGAAGTAACCTAAGTTTCCCGAAGGGCGGGCTTATTGCCCGCAGTCCCATTGTTGGTAGTTCTTGAAGCCTGCCACGCAGTCATGGCTCGCCTGTGCAGTACGAGAGCCCTCGCTGGGCCATACGCTCACTGCTCTGCACCTTGGCTGGATCCGCGATGCATTAATGGATGCGGCGATTAATGCATATCTAGTACCATTCGCTGTTGTCGCTTGGCCGGGGTGCACTTCTTTGTTCCCAGGTATGGCATGCTGGCCTGGTGTACAAAACGCACAGAGCGGGCATCCCAGACTGCTATTTTCCCATGCATGTTCAGCCAATCTAGATTTTTGGGTTTCGCCGTTTTCTTCGCAATCCTGGTGATCTTCATTAGGAGGGGACTTAAGGTAGGTGGAAATTTTGTCCAAAGATAAAATAATAAAAGCGTTTTAATGACATGGCAAAAAGAAATAACTTTTGAATTATATCTCCAAGGTAATTCTCACGTTTTGAGAGACTGTAACATTTTACTGATTTTAAAATACTTCATTTTCGAATCTCATAAAATCCTGAATTGAATATTTAGATATTTACATAAACTTCTTTCTTATCGAAAAAAAATCTCGACATCTCAATTGGTTTGGAAGATAACGGGTGATTAATTGGAAACACGTTTTATTTTTTTGCCGGCTTTCGAGAACGAATATTGAAAAATCCTTACATTACTTTTTAATTTATTTATGTAAACTTCGTGTTAAGGCAAAAACCATCTCAACATCTTAAATAGTTTAGTTGATACGGATGATTAGACGTTAACACGTTTTATTTTTTTACCATCTTTCAAGGATAAATTTTGAAATATCCTGAAATTACTTTTTAGGTATTTACGTAAGCTTCATTTTAAAGATAAAATCACCTTGATCTTAAGTGGTTTAGGAGAAACAGAGGAGTTTTTGAAAACTCATTAAACGGCTTTGCACCCCCTTAATTTCTGAATTTCGAAAAATCGAAAAAATATGGAATATGTGTTTGCTTAGACAATGTTTTAAAGTAAAAATAATAAAAATATCTCACGAGGCTGAAGAGTTATCGAGAATTTCGTGAAAACACATTTTAATTTATCCTGGTGATCCTGGCCAGGATACTAGGATATTTTTTTTAAAATTATTGTATTTTCATCGGTCCTGGATAAGTTTGCAAATTTTTAATTTATTCGGACGCCTCTAAATAGATGGAAATTATGTTTAAAGATTCCGTTACATACATACATACATACATATATAGATACAACTGAAGCTAATAAAAGCGTGTTAAAAATATAAAAATTATTGTAACAATTATAGCTATTTCTCGGTGAACTGCCGTGAAGTGAAAGCCACTGTACCACAGCTTCAGAAGGTCTGCTTCGTGGTTCTATTGGTTAATAGAGGTCAGACCACTAGCCTTCCAGCTCGGCGATATGGGCTCAATGTCCGGTGGGTGCAGTACCCGTTTCTTTTACATGACGGGGACGTGCTGAACGTAGCCTTTGGCCAACTGGTTTTCTCTGAGCTTACATGATTCACGTACCCCTGCATTCCGTCGCTGCTACATTATACCATGTCATCTGTCAAGGGAAGGCTGGTCTGATTCCATAATGAACCAAGTACATTCATTTAAATGATTCACGGCGGGGTCGGTCCCCGGATATGCGCATGTGGGAATCGTGCCGGACAATGCCGCTAGTCGGCGGGTTTTCTCGGGGATCTCCTCTTTACCCTCACGCTGCTCCATACTTCATGTCTCCCCTCACCAGCGTCAAAGGCATAACGTTTAGTGCTGAACAAAATGTTTTCATTTGACTCCACTTCTTAAATGATCGGAAAAATAAGTTTTAAATCAGACAAGAACCCTGAAATCATGTTTTGGTGTACTTAGTGTATTTTATATTATATTAGCTGACCGTGTTTATTTAGCCATACATACACCTTATTTAGAGTAAAAGAAAACAATCTAATTGTTTCAGGAAGGAAAAATAGACTCGGTTCACTTTGGCAACACACCCAATAATTTATTCCCTCTTATGAAAATATATTTAAATGCCGAAGAATTGCCACAGGTCTAAAGCTTAATAGTTTCGAGATAGCTAATTGTACTTGACATTAAACTAATCCGACTTCTAAGAAGTGATATGCACTGCGAAAATATTCTCTTTGGCTACTGATACGGTTGGCTTTACATTGATTTAACTGTTTTGAACGCGTGTTTAAATATTCAGTTAGACCTACATTTCCGCCTCATAACTTTATTTTGTTTAAATACAAATTTTAAACCTGGTACGAAAACGTATGATATTAAACTACGTAACCCCAATTATTTATTAGATTAATAACTTCTATTATTAAATATTCTCTCATTATAGCCCAAGTAATGTTTACGCCACATCGGAATTAAAAAAAAAACAATCGAAAACTAAGCATCTACGCTTGGTCAGTTTGTCGCTTCAATATATTACTGTATTAATTCAAACCACAATAAAATTACTAACAGTGTTATATAAATTTTCTTATGATAACATTAAAATTTTTCTCAGTACTAATTACAGAATGAATAATTTACCGTGCAGAATTAAAATTATACCTGATTACAAATTTTTTTTTTTTTGTTATCATGAATACTGATATCTTAAGAACATTATATTATGTTTCGTTAGCTAAACCATTTTGAATGTTTCTACTAAACGTCTAAATAGTGTGTTCACGTTGTTATTTCACAGCTGAAACTCACCTATTCTTCCAAATACTTCATACATCACATATATACCTAAGCGAGGGGACGTAGCTGTGAACTACTGACCTACAATTCGGGAGGATCTGGGTTCAATTACCTGTCTGGACATACCTGACTCTGTCTCCGATGGTTTTTCATAACAACTCTAGGTGAATGCTGGGATAGTTCCTACAGACCATGGCCGATTCCTTCTTCGTTTGCTGTATGTCCGAGCCACTAGTCACTTCTGTAATGACCTCACTTTCGACGGAAAGTTAAGCCCTCACGTTTCACAGAGAGTGCGTACTATTTTTTAATGCTGTTCATTGTAGATTTTTTTGTAGCAACGATGCACTACTTTTATTACCAGTTCTAATATAAGTAGTATTGTGTTCAGACCACAACCATTTCAGTAATAATTGTGAAAATTACTCAGAAATACAGATTATAAGTGCATATGATTTGTGAGGTTTCACCAACATGTAAGTTAAACTATGTACGTTTAAGGCAGTACAGTAACATAACACTTTTATCAATTTAAGAAACTATCGAATATAAATAATTAAAAATAATGATAGAAGAAAATATTAAGTGTATATAATATTTATAAAAGATTATTAATAATAAACTTAAAACTGTGTTCACCTGTTTCTGCTGTTTTCACGATAGCTATTTGTTTAATCTTAAACGAGAGAAGATATCACAAATCAGTTTGGCAGTTTTATTTAAAATATGTTTCGCCAAGATAACACATTTTTCCCAAGACAAGTGTGAGTGAGAGATTTTGGTCAGCGCTCAACGTCGAAGTCTTCAGCGCTGGTGAGGTGCGACATGAGGTGAGTATGGAGCAGCGCCGGAATCAAAGGGTGGGGAAACGGGAGAACCTCGAGAAAACCCGCCGACAAGCGGCATCGTACGGGGACCGACCACACCGAGAATTGAACCCGGATCGCCTTGGTAGAAGGCGAGTGGTTTGACCATTCAGACACCGCGGTCTCAAGACAATAATCCATACGGTTATGACTATAAAGTCAATATGTCCTAACAAAAATTTCGTTAGTTGCATAGTTAACTAAAACCATTTTAAATACTACCTTGAAAAAATTAGCCGGCATGGTGAAAACAATTTTAAAAAATTCTGCCCAACAGGTTTTTCATATCTGCTTTTATTTGGACCTAAACAATGAAACAGTAGAACAGTAAAAACAGGCCTCAAAGTAAACGTTTTTCTTACCTTTGACGTGATTTGGGATCCAAAGTAGCAGAAGAGGCCCATTTCACTTAGTTCCACGAGAATTTGAACACCAAAAGTTGGAAGATAGGGATCGAGTACATCTAGCTGCAACATGAGATTTAAGTAGAGCGAATTACTGTCAGTATTATAATCACTAATATGGAAAACAAACACGTGAAACAATCATCAACATAGACTCCTGTTCAGCTTGGAAGAATGTGTGTCGCCCCTTTACGTGTGTGTACACATTTACCAGTATCATCTGTAAATACTTGTTCCTCGTTCTGTTGTATTACTTTGTTAGCCTAGCGTGCCATTCCCCGCCATTCAAAATATAGATAATTATTAAAATAAACTGAAAGGTAAGTTATTACTGGAATGCATTTATTTACCTAAACGAATTCAATTTAACTTCACTAACCCCGGATATGAGCCTATTAGACCTTGTACCTATAATAGTTATACTATTGTAGTTTCCCGATCCACTGAGCCTTTAATTAGTGAAGACGAATATCATCCTGCCAATATTTGTTCTCACCAACTTGAAATCACCAAATTGAGACATCCTAAAAATCATGACTCCTCTCGAAATTACCAGAATGCTATCATTCGTCGTATTTTGCTCTAAAAATGTTTGAATGGAGCTCAATATTTAATATGAACAATGTAAACCAAATGGTTGAATATCTTGCTAGTAATATGTTAAGAAATATTAATATCTACATACCTCTAACCCAGAAAGTTAATAAAAATATCCAGTTTTGTTCTCCTCGAAGTTAATCAGTCTGATAAAAACTAAAGATAGTCTTATCATAAGATACATATACAAAATAATTAACAAAATAATTTAATTTTCTCAGCCGAACTCAAGTTAGTACAAAGTAAAATTAGAGCTGACAAAAGGAAATGGCTTCTTGATGTAAGCCATATTATCAAACGTGATCCTAAAATTTTTCAAATCATGTAAAATTGATGAATTGTGGTAACCAGCCGAATTTAACAATTCTCAAAAATGGTTGTTAATACAAGGTGCAGCTGAAGTATTAAATTTTTGGCCATCATTTTGCAGAGATTTATGAAAAATTTACAAGCCTGATCAATATACAAGCTTCTTCTGAATTTAACATTCATTTATATTTTGCTATGATGAGAGACTGCCTAGTACTCTGATCTATAAACATAAAACTAATAAATATTCTGGACCTGGAGGGATTCCTAACTTCTTAATTAAAGTTTATGTTGACATCTTTAGCGCCCTTTTATCAAGGAAGATATTCACTACTTATTTGCCTAATGGAATTTTTCCTTGTTTGTGGAAACGAATCAATGAAATTATTTTTTAAGGCGATAAACATAATCTTCATAACTATTGGCCAGTCTCGCTCGTATGAGTCTTTTCCAAAATTGTGGAAAAAATATTCATAGGCAAATACTTTTTAATTTTAAAAATTTTATTTATAGTCACCAGCATTGATTTCAAACTAAATTAATACTAACGCCAATTTATATTATTACAAGTTAGAACTGTGCAGCAGTAATATCGAGAGGGCAATACGATGCAATATATTTTGATCTAAAAAAAAGCGTTTGATACTTGTCAGTATTTATTTATTTTTATTTGGTTTACTTTTGGGTAGCGTAGTTAAGGCAATTTGCCCTTACTGACACTAAATCACAGACTGACAACTACATAAAAATATAAAAACAAAATCATTACAGATAAATTTTATAAATATTAATTTTGCTTAGCATAAAGGCTAAGGAGAAAAACGTCGTACAAATAAAAAACCATATACATAAACACATATTCACGCACACAAACACAATCACAAAATGTTATTTGCGAGTTGCTCTCTGTTGAGATAGACGGAGCAAATGTTTATGAATAGAACTTTTAAAGGTAGCGAGGGACTCAACTTGCGTATGTCGCTGTTCTAAGTTGTTCCACAGGCGAGAGCTGTTGAAAGAGAGAAATTGAAAAGATTCCTTGGAAACTTAAAGGGGAATATTAGAAAATTTTATTACAGTTTAAGTTTTTGAGTTATAACATTTATTCAAACTGTATTATTAAAATTTTCTCTTCGACAAAACATAGGAAATATTGTTGGTAAACTGCTTGACATAAACAATAACGGAATCTTTCATTAATTTGTCACGTAGAATTATTGCAAGAGAATTCTTGAAAATTAATCTTTAATTTTTTTGAAATGATTCTGCATGTCAAATTAATGAAATATTCCACTATTATTTATTTCAAGCAATTAACCAAGAATATATCCTTATGCTCTGCCGAAGAGAAAATTTTGACAATACAGTCTGAATGAATGTCTTGGCTCAAAAACTAAAATACAATAAAATATTCTAACACTCCCCCTAAAATTCTTAGAGATCGACAACTCTTACAACAAACAGCAGGTACAAAGTTATTTGATGGACAGAAATTTTCCTGTCAAAATTGCGAACACTTATTCTTCAGTTTTTCTGGCCTCCTCTGGGCCCCGCTTTAATTTAAACTGTTTATGAATGACATTGTGCAACACATAACATTTTACCAATTGTTGATTGTGTGCTGACAACCTACAAATATTTGCTGAAATTACTAACATGTTTGATTGTAACAAACTTTAAAATGACATTGACTTAGTTCAGATATGGTGTAGTGACATACTCACGAATCTGAATTTTGAAGAAATAAATTTTGATCACATTCTCTCGTAAAAGTAATCATGTAAAATTTAACTATCTAGTCAATGGCGGCAAAATTATACGTACTGATAATATAAATGACGTTGGAATAATAAAGCCATTAAACTCTATTTTCATTATCAAGTTGATGCTTTAATATCTTATGGTCTATGAACATTCAGGTTAGTTAAATTCATCTAAGACCAACTTCTCCTGATTCGTTAGTTTGTCTTTACTATGTTCTGATATGATCTAGACTGAAATACTAGTCAGTCATCTAGAACAATATTTCTATCACTGACACGATTCTCTTAGAATATATCCAATATAAATTATTTAGGATTCTGTCAGCCTATATTTTCACCAATTTCATGACTACCACTTTGCGTACCCTTAGAATAATCAATTATGCTCTTTTTTTTACGGTTTTCTTTATTGCTTGTACTGTCAGACCATAGTAAATAACAGAGGACTGAAGGTCCCAAACCATACAAGCAGAAATTCAGGTATTTTCTTAACGTTGTCTAAAAATAATGATTTAGTTAATATATGTATTAAACATTTTAATAAAATGTGTGATTTTGATCCCTTTAAAGGGAAGATTTGTTTCTCGACGTAAATAAAAATTAATTGCCAATGTCGAAGTGTTTCAGTCGTTGACTTTGTTAGTTATACTTTGCTTTATTGTATGTTCGGACAAGGATGTTTCTGTGCTATAATGTTTTTGTATCTTCTTACGTCAGGCTTATTATTTTTCACCTTGTTTTTTCATTACGTATATCTGCTGTCTTGGTTTGTGTGTTGTTATTGTTCTTATGTCTGCCTGTCACGTGTTTTTTGTTACCGTATCATTATGTTGTTGGATATATGTCTTGGTGAGTGGCATTTCAAATCTAGTAAGTATAATACAATTATTATTATTATGTAATTATATTTATTATTATATAGAGCTTTATTTCTAAACGAAATCAAAACCATAGAATATTTTAATATGGGTGAATGTTTTTCTTGAGCTCCGGACGTGTGGGAGAAGTGAAACTACATAATGTATAAAACTACACGATATATGTATAGCTCGTGGGGATTCATTTTTTAAATTTGTAAATTTCACTGATTCAGTTAGAAAAAATATTTCGCCAATGCAGTATGTTTTTCTCCTGATTTCTTATGTAACTGGTTCAACAAATCAAATTCAGCGAAAATTCACTTTACGAATTCTATTTCAGAGTGACTTCCTCATTTTGAGAAAAGTTTCTCAAGCTTTTTAGGTTGCATAACGCACGCAATAATCACAATATACATTATTTATTAATTTTTTTTGGGTAAATGACTCACACCTTTTCTTACTCATTCGGAACAAAACAAATATTTTTCCTTCCATTTAATGCTGATATGTTTCCGTGTCCAAATTTGTGACAAAAAAAAACATACCTGGAGGCGCCGGGTATCGATCCCGGTACCTCTCACATGCTAAGCGAGCGCTCTACCATCTGAGCTACGCCCCCGGATTTGAATATTGGTAACCGCTGTAGTGCTGGTAAACTCTGACAATGTGCTACTTTCATATGTTCTCTCTTCCTCAACTGGACCAGTGACCCCACCCTGCTGGACAGGTTCCAGCGGCCAGTCCGCAAAGAGCGTCTGGATCGCGTTAACTTTCCCGCTCCTCGCAAATACTCGGGACTATTCGTTCATCCTCGGCGAGTGGGCGTAAAGGCTGCACCACATATCAATGTGAGGCTGAGAACTCTTTCAGTGTCTCGCTTACTGGCTGTTCATTTTCGTCTGAGTATCCGTACTGCGCATGCCTCCTTTCCGTTCTTTTCCCATACTCCAGTGACAATTAGTTCAGGTTAGTTTTAATTAAGTTACATTAGTTGTTTAGATTGGTTTAACATATGAAAAAATGCTTGCTCTGTTTACAGGTCGGTTTTGTTAGGTTAAGTAACTTAAATTAAAACTGCTCGGCGAATCGCGCCTGTGCGCACATTTTAAACCAGCATGGTAGTCTCATCAATTACTACGTAACAACTAAATCCGGATTGAACTAGGAGTCGACTGAAGAATCTAGATTCAAATTTTACTTTGAACACATTGATATTCTTACGGGACTGAAGTAGGAGTGGAGTGAGTAATCCAGTCCAGTCGGCGAGGTGGACTGAAGTGTAGAATCCGGATTGAAACGTTTACTTTAAATCCCCCCCCCCTGGATTTAGAATTTTATGTGTATAAGTACATATTTTGTATTTTTAAATTTAAATAATGCTAACTTAAGTACATAAAACTGAAGTTTTATTATTAAAGTATCTAATGTATACATGCTTAGTTAATAAAAAAGATGCAACAAGGTCACTGTCGCCGGAAAACAAAATCTTGCCCCCCCCCCTCCCTAGAAAAACCTGAAATGACGCCCCTGAGGGGTCGCTATATTGAATCGTTGCTTCGGTTATGTAAGAGGTTAGAATCATCCTGGGATAGCTAAATGAAACTGTTTTATGTTGCTAAAAATACTGGGTAATGCCAAATAAATTAAAATTAATATTCTGATGAACAAATTCAAACGGTGCCTCGTGCTTTTTTGACAGTCATTTGTTCTGTAGTTCAATGTTTCGCAAAGAGATGTGCCTAGACCACGGCCGTAGAAGAACAGGTCTGGACACTCGCCTGGATATTTGACCCCCTTGTTGTTTGGCTTTAGTTCACCAAGTTACCGAGAATATTGTGTTTTATTGGCGCTAAGATAAACAATTTATCAAAACGTATTTTTTTTATCTATTTATGAAATACTTTCTTCGCTCACAATTTTAAGAAAAGGCTCCAGCAATCTTTATTTACTTTATAAATTTAACAATGGCAAAAAGTGGACAGTGTTTGAGTCTGACCGCCCGGAAAACAGCGCCAAAAAGTAAGACATTCTCGGTAACTTGACGAACTACAGCCAAACAACAAGGGGGTCAAGCAAAATACATTGGTAGATAGGTGAGTGTCCAGACCTGTTCTTCTACAACCGTGGTCTAGACATAGATTCAGTCCATGTTTACATGTCAATCTGAATCGAAAATTTTACTATAAACACATTACAGTCAACTTTCACTATACGTTCGCTCCATGTTGAATCCTGTCCACGGTCATAGAAAAGAGAAAGTAGGTCTATGAAGTCCACGGTCTATGAAGGTAGAGATCTTGACACTGAGGAATAAAATATGACTCCCTATTTGTCTTCGAGCGCTAGTAATAGTTTAGTGGAAGAATTTGTCTTGTTTTGTATTTGGCTCATCTTAAAATAAGAAGTTGTTATCGGAATTGCGTGTATTATATGGAAGAAAAAATTAAAATTAAATTTTGTATTGGAACACATATTTTTTAAACCATAAAATTTAGTTTTTCAATCTTTTACATGTAGACATACATTGGAACGATTAAAAAATTTTGTAGGGCAGGAAATAATAGATTTTGTTCGAATGTGTTTACTAAAGCAATAGTACATAATATTTTTTTTCAGACGACTTATATAGACAGTTCCTCACATGCCAGCGCATTTATGGACACGAAATACATATCTACTATATCAGCTTACATTATTAACATTATTTTATATAAATAGTTGCAAAAATTGTAACGCCGCCAGATGTAAACAAGACAAATCTTCCACCAAATTACTACTACCGCTCGGCGTCAAAAGGGAGTCACTTGCTCTTTCTGGATAGCATACGCAGTGTCAATCAAGACCTCTTACTCTTAGGCCATTCCAAGTTCGGTCCAGTCCGGAATTTTACTGTAAAAGCACCATAGACAAAATGGTTTCATGAATAGCACTATTACTTTCATGCCCTTTGGCGAGCCCACTATCTTCCTTTTTTTCATTGCAGTTTCCTAACACAATAAAACCGTTCTTAGATTCAGCGCACAGTAGGTACTTTTTGACAATTTTCAACAAACCTAAATAAACTTAATCTAATGTAAACTAATATGCTCTAATCTAAACTGATTGTCAGATGGACCGCGTTAAGGTGGAATCACAATGGCGCGAAAGGTGCGATGGGTCACTATAAATTATCGTTATAACGAACACTACTTTGTCTGCCGCGCGACAAATACTAACACAAAACACAAATATACATGTAACTAGTTCCTTGCCACTTCATACTAACCTCCTGTACGACAGCCATTAACATTAACTTTAATTTATATATTTTTTTGTTTAATTGTAGTGTATTTCTGGCATTCTCTAATATGAAAATAGTCTTAATTTTTGTATCTGCCAAAAAGTTTATGTTTTTCTTATTCTAACAGACAAAAGTCCATTGTAAAATAAATTAGCACAATTTTCTACCAACTCAGCAGGTTCACAAACTTTTGGAAATAAAATAAAGGTTCCGACGCGAATAAAATCGGTATACTTTCCATTTGAAATTTGTGTCGCGTCTGCCTTTTTTGTCGTACTGGTGTCACAGAAACCTAGGCGCTGATTGTTGGACATAATATTTTGTTTTTCGCGTTGTGGCGTTTGCGTCACCTCTGTCGCACCATTGCGATTGCACCATTAAGAGAAAACAAAGGGTGTGTCTGGCTCAATCGCCGAGGATGAACGAGTGCCTTAGAGCATTTTCGAGGAGCGGGACTAAGGTTAATTGTACTACAGGCTAGGAAGATAAACGAATTTCTTATAGACGAGTTTGACGAGGGAAGAATTCTGCCGCAAGTTGGGCTGGTGTCGGTAAGGGGGCTACGGACTTTACCGAGGTCGGTACCAAGGATAAACGAACGTGACGTCATTATGGTTAATCTTGGTAGAAAAAAAGCCATCGCGTTGCGTTTAAATTGTGAACTGAACTATATGTATGCATTCAACAAAAACCTGTTTATCGTCAAGGATATTGTTAATGTGACCGAGGGAAAAAAAAAACAATTGCAGGTTACGTGCCACAATAGTCTCAGACGCAAACTAGCAATTAAAGCCTTTAAAATGGCGTCATCGGAAGTTGGAGCTCGACTCATGAAACAACGACCACGTGGTCACATTCGTGAATCCTCGGTAATGTTCTTAGCCACCTCACTGATAGCAGCCCAACTAGCAGCAGAGTTTTTCCCCTGCTAAACTAATATAATTGAGTTTCCTATTAACGCGAGCCAGACGTTCGCAGCCCGCGATGCAGCATGTACGTCACTTACCGCGAATTCACCGCACTGTGTTAGTCGCCGAGCAAATGGACTCTTTCCTAACTACCTGCTAGGTAGGCCCTACTCACACCAGCCGGTGTTGCTAAGTGCTTTTCTTTTAAGAGGAACACTACCCGTCATTTTAGGATAACGGAACGTCGGCCTTTAATTATGCCTACAAATTTTACATTGTTTACGCAAATATTACATGTTGCTCATATGCACTGCTTCTTTAAGTATTACAAGTGTGGGGGTTTACGGACTAAACTTTTCAATTTAACTCTGCGTCATATAAGTAAATTAGTTAAAATAATATAAATTCATTTATCGCCTTAGTAGGCTGTCCGACTGATGTGGTTTCACTGAATTGTCTGCATTGAGGGTACCAACTACCAAGCACTAAAATACGTTGCAGCGTGTTCGTAAACATGTTTTTTTTTTTTCGAACCTGTTCCACATGCACATGTGTCCATGGTGAAAACATACGAAAAGATAACGCACTTCGGGCTAGGTCGGAATGTCATTTTTAACACACCGTGCTAATTGACAACACGGTTTCTAAATCCTCCAACATAGCTAAAAACAGCCTTGCCGTACTTCAAAATGTACTAACCGGATGTATGTGAAACTCGGGTTGAGACGAGTCCTGAACTTGGTTACAGACTCTCCTCCAGTAAAATTATGTGGTCACCACTTAAAGTCCAATAGTAAAAATGGATCGGCGGGAACCTTGCACGCTACTTCAACGCTTGGTTCATAGGGGCGATGCGGTATTTGATGCGCCGTTCAAAGTTACCCTTATATATCTCCGCCACTTTTGAGTGTAATACACGGGTAGGCGGATATTTTACATCGATATAACAAGTAGTCCTTCACGAAAACAAAATATTCTGTTAAAATGAATTATTTATTTGCAATAAAATACAATCGCATAATACTGTATTCAAATTTGTCATCATATTTGTAAACATTTTGCAGAAAACAAGCATCGCCATTTCACAGATCACTTGGGAATACTGCACTGAGCTCGAATAGTTTTACGATGTTTACGAATACATTCAAGACGCGACTGTTAAATTTTTCATGAAATCCCAGCATAGCAAATATAACAATACTTAGAAACAGACGATTTGCACAATAACAAACCAAATTTCGCTATTTTCTAAATGGTTTTACGGACAGCTATGAGGAAAGTTACATCTCATGTTTTGTACACGTCTTACGCTACGTGAGTAGATATTTTCTATTATAAAAGGAATATGAAATGTACATCTAACTATTTGTTCAGTAAAATTTGTCTTGAAGAGTAACTTACGTTCCAGTACCATGCACGTGGTAACTCTCAAAATTTATCGAGGTTGTTAGAAAAATATAATATCTGTAATCGATATAAAATAATACTGTTACCTTAAAAACACCTGCGTCTAGGATCTAATAAGTTGTGAATAATTAAGACCGGAAATGCACAACATTAAAACTACACATGCAGATATACGCACCTTTGAAATGCGATACAGCAAAAGACACAATATAAAGGAAGATACTGTAAATCTGCAGAACATAAAAATATTTAGCAGGCCCTTCACACTTGTTGACAACCTGAAACAACACAAAACACTGCTTTTTAGGATACTTAATTCATTAGTTTATATTCAAAACATTTTACCATACATCATCACATTTTTATGGTTAGTTACTTGAGTTAAAAAATTACTCAGATTAATTTCCATCCCCAAAACATTTAGAAAAATTTACTACGATACTCTTTCTTAACATATGCGCTGATTTAAATTGTGACATAATAAATATTTTTAACGTAGTAAAAATATGAGGATGGTAAATTTTTCGTTTATGATTGTGCTATTATAAAACCTTACTATTCGATTATGTTGTCTAAGCAGAAACTGCCAAACTATAATACCTTACAGAAAAAAGTCCTTTGCAACTATAAGACGCTAGTACTACAATCTTAATACATAAATTGAAGTGCCCTGACTGACTCACTCTCTCACTCACTAATCAACGCACAACCCAAACCGTTGAACCTAGAACCATGAAATTTTGAGGGAAGCTTCCCCTTGGCACGTAGGTACCCACTAAGAATGTATTCTTCGAAATTCGATAATTAAGAGGGTGAAAAGGGGTGAAATGTGTTTTCAAAGAATCCCTGATATCTCATTAACCCGGGAAAGCTGTCATAATATTTTTAACTTCATAATATTGCCCAAAGAAATGCATATTTACGAATTCTTAGATTTTGCGAATTTCGTAAATGTGTTTTTCATTAATCCGTAATTTATCCTAAACCATTTCAGATAGTGAGGTGATGTTTTCTTTAAAATGATGCTTAAGTAAATATCTAAAAAGTATTATCGAAATTCGTCCTTGAAAGCTCTTTTAAAAATAAAACGTGTTTTTAGTTAATCCCGCTTATCTCCTAAACCAGTGGAAACAATTAAATGGATTTTGCTTTAAAATAAATCTTACGTAAATATGAAAAAAGTAATTTCAGGATTTTTTTTTTCTTTTTTTGTAAATCGTCATTGAAAGCTGTTAAAAAAAATAACTCGTGGTTTCAAATAATCATCTGTGCCCTTTTATACCCGTTGAGATATCCAGATGACTTTTTGATAAGAATAAAGCTTATGTAAATATCTACAAATCAAATTCAGGATTTTATGAAATTCGAAATTTAAGGATGTGGAAAGCAGTAAAACGTCACAGTCTCCCGAAAAAAGAGAATGATGGGAGTGAAATAATTCAACAGTTGCTTCTTTTTGCAAACCTACTCATAAATAAAACCTCTTTGGACTGTAGCCTGTACATACGAAAGAATTATCACGGCCTGCCTTTAAACATTCACTCAGGTATTATATAAAGTTTCAGGTGTGGGAGGGGTGGGGTTACGGGTTCGTATCCGTGCAAGACTTTGGGATAGGAATTACTATGACATCATACGGGCATTTTTCGCGCGCTCTTTACACTGAGCTCAGACAATTTATAGTTCACTGTTATTGAGTACGCTGGCTGTTAAAATGCCTTCATCACATATTTTATCCAGAGTTACTGTTCACATTACATAATTTCACGCGGGCAAAGCCGCAGCCGGCCAGCTAGTACCATATATAGACTATTTATTGCAAACCGTTTCGCCTTGACCCTTTTATTAATTGTAAATAGATGAAGGCGATAAAAAATATTTGTCGCCCAAAACCACTCATACAAATCATTAGTATTTCAACTGCAAAGTTAATATAAGTAATAAAAATTCTGTTCGTATTATGTTGGTTGAAGGCCTGATTTTTTTAAAGTTACATTTGTGTTATGTTTTCTAAGTGTCTAATTAAATGCAAAGTGTTATATATATGTATATATATATGTATATATATATATATATATATATATATATATATATATATATATATATATAAACACACACACTCACTCACACATCGAACTGATCGTTCATGAAAGTATGTTACAAACTTTGCGAGAAGTTCCTTGTAAATGTAATTAAGTAAATTTGTTAAACATAAGTTTTTGACGCGCAAATCCTATGGGAGGGAATCGCGACTGAGCCTTTAAAACTGCCATGGAAAAAACCCAGCATATTAAAATAACCAAAAGTAAGACTAAATAAAGAATAAATTTCCGGGTGCGGATTAATAATACAATTTGCAACATTTTTTGGCATAGAATATTTTTCCATTTTCATTTTTTGGGTATTAAATCACACAGTTTGTAGCAGGAGGCCCCAGTCCGTTATTTTATGAAGGAGAAAGTTAGATAATGGAAATAATTTTTCTATAGGTACAGAACCTGTTATTGTTAAAACGCACCAGCAATGGCATTATTATATCTTCTTACTTTTGGTTTTTTAACAACTGTGAGATTTCAATGTGTATATTTACGTCAACACAATTCCTACACTATTTAACTTTATTCATATTTTACAAGGAATTGTCTCGCAAAATTTGTAACATACTTTCAGGAACATCCATACACACACACACACACACACACACACACACACACACACATATATATATATATATATATATATATATATATATATATATATATATAAAGATTCGTGATTTTTTGAAAACGGTTTATCAGAGTGAATTAACACAAGAGGTAGTTTCTTCTTAATTTTGCGCGATAAGCAATGATATGCATTTAATATTTTACTACCGCTTGGTATTTAAAAGTTACTTACACATATAGATTGAGTAACCCCTACACAAGCAGTGTAGGGGAATGTTGCCTCAACCACATTTTCACAGATTTATTTGCTCGGATTCTTTGAGCGCTATGCCAATTTTGGTGGCTCCATCTCTTATAATTTCTAGTATTTTTTTAAAAATGTATTTTTAAATTTTGTTTTCAACGTCATGTAAATCCCTTAATATTAACCACACAATAGTGTTGGTCAATGTAATCCTAGCCCTTATTTTACATTAACAATCCCTTCCCGGAGTTTGGTGCATGAATTCTAGCCCACGCTGTATGTAGGCTATGTATGTGTGTGTGTGTGTGTGTGTGTGAGTGTGTGTATATATACATAAACTGACTTATGCATTTAAACAAAACGTGTATATAAAACATGGCGACAAACTTTAACAGATTATTCCTAAGATGAAAATAAAAAGTTTGATACACGGAAGTTAATTAAAAAGAGCTGTAGACGCTTCCAAAGTTTAAGTAATATTGCGGAATTTAGGAAACCGCTTGCTTGACAGAAGCACATTTTGGTTACAAAATAGTTTGACCGAAAGTAATAATAACATGAATGATTTGTACATTTAACATACCTCAGTCACGTTGAAAGAGTGCGGCACCGCCCTTATTTTTGGAAAATATGCTAATTGTGACCAAACACAATAACTTGCATGCTAAATTAGAAAAATAAATGTATTTTGTAAAAACTGTCTAACTTTCGTTGTTTTCACAAAGAAGTGCTGTTGCCTACCATGTACGCAACCAGTGATGACTGCGTGCTGCACCGCAGCGGAATGAGTCCTGCTTGTCTGTATGTGGTAAGACGTTAGTTAGTTGCATAAATTACATATAACACGGGATTGTCTCACTTTAACGAGAAATAAAATAACAAAATCAATCGAGGTCTGTGCATTTTCCATGTCATTTCACCCCGTAATAAGAAACACTTCAAGTGTTAAAAAATTGGAGGCCTCCCATCTCATTGTAACAATTGAGTCTGTGCATCAAAGGCTTCACTCTTTCGAAATCACCCGGCGTATCTTTAATTTTGTCATAGGCAGCCATTACACTAGCCAACAGATCTTCCTCCGACTCAGTGGGACTTTGATGAACCCAATACAGATAGGGCAATTGATTAGCGCCTGGAGAACATGCTGCCCACACAACAGGCGCACTTCTTCTAATCCACGGTGCTGGAAACGCTATGTTGAGGTGATTACGTACAGTTCTTGTGTAATGTGGAGGGGTGTCTTCGTGTTGAAATCTCATACGTTGCCGAACCGGAAGCGGCACGTGCTCGAGGAACGCTGGAAATATGAACTGCAGGACTGGCAATACATGTGTCCATTCAATCGGCGCGGCATCAAGTAGGACCCAGACGTTCACAGAAAATCGTTGCTGGTTCGCTACAGTGACAGTTTCATGAGGAATGAAGTCTCCTATTTGTCCGTCCCTGCTGTTAAAGTAACGATCTCGTGAAAATGTCGCTTCGTCAGTAAACAATGCGATGGACGTAAAGTGAAAATATTCTATTGACTGACGCAGAAAACACTGCGAAAAAGCACACCGATGAACGAAATCTTCTAGACTACCGGTGACAAGGCCTGCATCTTTCGAACGTAGCAGATGCTCGTGCATAACACGCCATACAGTGTAATGGGACACGCCCATTCCGTGCGCAAAGTCGCGGGTGCTTGTTGACGGGTTTTCCTCCAAAACACTGAGAATTTCTTCATCCACATTTGATGCACGTACATTCCTACGGCGACTAGAACCACCTCGCATCTTAAATGTGTCTGCTTCAAACGGTCTCTGGATGACCGTTGTGAAGGTCTTGTGATGAGGTTGCCTCCGCGCTGGAAATATCTCGTGTTACAATCGTCAAGCCCTTGCAGAGCTCGATAGAGGCCGAGACCAATCAAAATCCGAGGCCCCCCTCTCATGTGGGGAAAATATAATTAATGCAAAAGTCAAAACTATAAGTTTATAAATCACACACGCAGTACATTCTTGGATGTGTATAATTCTGTGTTATGAGAAAATTACTTTGTTTAGTCATTTTTTAAACATATTATTTAGTAGTTTTTTTCTGGGCAAACACACCTACAACTTTGGAAAAGTTCAATTTTCTTGCAGTGTCACAGTTTATATTTAAGGCTATTCAAATGATATTGCCTATGGAAGCTGGTAAACTGAGGAAATTATTCAATGCAATGGCGACATTTGGAAACACATTAGCAATTTCATGGTCGAGTATTTCTTTTTAAGAGTTCCTTTTATGAACAATCCAATTCGAAGTTCGTAGAATACATTCACTTGAAAAGTAATAACTTATCACACAGATCAGATTAAATTTATTTTGAGTATTTTCTTTGAAACAGTTCCGATACAAACAGATCTTCACAGCTCATGTTATTGAATTCCCAGATAAATGCAAACAACAAATCATATCAAGCAATTCAAACCGCTGTATGATACACATATTTATTATTGAGATAATGTCAGTTAGCTACAGTGCAGTGAGATTAAGAGATTCTAGTTAAATTAGTAGATTTTTACCTGATCCAAATTACGTGCAACTAGCCGATCACCATCAAACTATTCTGAACACCTGATTTTGGGCAATAGAAATGGGTGGGATGGATAGGGGGAGGGTTTACTTGCTGCGCTTAGACAATGGTTGGGGTAGAGCCGAGAGTACAGTTTGAGTCTTATCATTCTTGCACTGGGCCATACTGCCATATGCAGAGAGGATTCAAGTCTCCAATCTCCACCACTACCACCAATATGAGAGAAATTGGCTCCAGATGATTCTTTTCATATGCAGTGCCATCTCACATTAAGTGGTGTGGCCCTTCAAAATTAAGTAAGTTAAGGGCTTCACACGATACAGTCATGATGTGACATGATACTAAAATTGAAATATCAAATATTAAATATTGTTCAAAATTCAAACTTAATATCCTAAATTCAAGGCCCTCTGTGAAGTGATGCACGGTCCAATTGGCCCTACTGTCCCTCCCCCCGTGATAGGGCCTGAATCGTGAAGTACCTTTCAAATCACCACAAAGTAGAACAATATCTGTCATTTTTGCATTGGTGTACATTGCCATATCGACTTGCGGCACAATGTATGCAACGTACAGTGAAGTATGGGTTAATAGTCTTACAGCCCTTTGCCGTGTTAGGGAAGGGGAACTACACTACTGATAATGAGATAGCGGGAGGGAAAACCAGACACAAACAAGTATTGTTAGCAGCCCCATAAATTATGTAATTTACTATTCCGAGTTGACACAAACCAAGTACCCAAACACACCACTCTGGTGTAGCACACAGTCAGTTATTTCTGGTTGCATACTTAGTAAACAATAGCATTTATCTGTGAAACGAAACATTTAATAATTTCCCTTAAATAATGAGATTTGGGCATAATTTACATAAGACGTTTGTTTTTCTAATTTTGTTGCCAATAGCCAATTTTTACTGTCACAACCCACTTTTTATAAGGATGGTACTACCCCCTTTCAACATGATTGAGGTGCATTAAATGTACAAATCATTAAATCATTCTCGTTATAATTGAATTCGGTTAAACTATTTGGTAACCACACATTTGTTTATGTCATGCAAGTGGTTTTATAAATCCACAATATTTCTCAAACTTCGAATCCATCAACAGCTCTTCCTATTTGACCCGTATCATGGATTTCGTATATAAAAATTCCTATTTTCACCTCAGGAATAATCTGTTCAAATTTGTCGCCATGTTTAGACACATGTTGTATAGGGGAGAGTGAACCCAAATGCAGGGCTTCTCATTCCTAAAAGCATACATCCAAATTAGTAGTTTGTGTAGCTGTTAGCCGTTCTTGAGGAGCGACAGTAAATAAAGCTATACAATACGAGGGCGATAAAATGCAAAGACGGTAGGAAACAAGAAACTGCCAAAGGCAACGTTCGTCATGGCCCCACATGCTTAAACACGTGATCGAACCCATCAAGAGCCGAACCCAGGTCGCCGTCGTGGGTGGTGAATGATCGTAATCACTATGCCAACACACATCCCTTCCCTGCCCACACCTGCATTTAGAGTAGAACTCAACTGCCATTTTCATTCAATCAGGTGTAGTTTTATGGATGTTTGCTTGACTCCATACCTTAGTGTTCTAACATGGAAGATTAACAGCTACATTCTAACTAGTTAGATGAATAAGTACAGCTGTACAACAAAGGCTTAGTTAGAAATAATATCTTGTGTATATGTTTGGGCACTTGCTTACTCAGGCTGTTCATTAAGGACACGTGGTTCTTTAACTACACTACTAAATTGTGACGTTCTTATAGTAGTAGAGTGAAGCAAAGCAGAAGAAAAATATGTGCTGAATGAAACTTTTCAAATGAGTTTAGGTACGAAGTTATGGTTCACAAAAAAAAACTATTTATGTTTCATACACATACACTCCTATTCACACAGTAATGCACACACTCACAGATGCACGCATGCAGACACATATACAAGATGTTAGCACATGATCTTATTATTCCTTCGCAATTCAGGTTAAAAAGAGGCAACTATAAGAGTCACTCTTACTGCAACTCACTCAAGAATAGTTTGATGATTTGTGATAATGTCATGTAAATAATTTTCTGACTTATTTGTTACTTTTGAATTTAAACTTCTAGCTTGATATCCATCGAGACTAGCTTTCTTTGAGAAGAAACCTTCTGCTGCACGAAACTCTTCGTGGAGCGGATTATCATGGAAAGGGGCTTGCTTATACGTTTCAGGTCGTAGTTCCTCTTCTTGAACAGTCTCATTTAAACTCACCTGTCCTACATGGTTGCAACCGTCTATTATGTTAGAGTTCATATCGAGGATCGAGGCAGCCAGCATGTCAAATGATGTGCCCAAATGCAACATCAAGGAGAGAGTGAAGAAGTTTCCAGACACATATGTTATCCCCGCGAGGGTGAAGCAAACGATGTGGAAACTAAACTCGAGCCAAAGATTTAAACGGACATTCCTATCCAAAGGCGACCATATCACGATGGGAAAAGAAACCTCGTCGTAGCTCTTGGACAGCAACAGCTGCACCAGTGGTATGATGTAAAATACAGCGACATTAGGTATTATCACGATGGCATATACTTTCCCCATGAACAGCTCTAGCCTTTCAGATCTCTGGACGAGTCCCTTCGTAGAGGCATGTTGCTTGCCGTCGTGGAAAGTCGCACGCAGGGACGATATGACGGCGCTGTATCTTCTCCTGTGCAGCAGCAGGCATATCGCCATGACCAAGGAGGGCATGTACGCTGCCGTCTTGGGTATGCTAGACAAGATGTCCTCGTCTCCAGAGAGGGCCAAGGCGATCAGCTGAGCCAGCAAGTACAGTATGCGGATAGTGAATGTGAACACCACATAGACGATCTGCAGCATGGTAGTGTGGGACATGTCTGTCCACAACCCGGCTACCCGCATCAACACCTCGAACACAGACATGCACTGCCATGTTGACTCCATCAGTGAGCGCCACCTTCTTCAGCTCTGATATACCCCTTACACACAGCCGGCTGGGAATATAACTTACGTCGCAGATTAGCCTTTACGTGCCTCGGGACACTTTGAAAAATCGAAGCAGAAATTTCAAACAGTGTTTTTTTTTTTCCATGAAAATCAATTTTTAAATAATAAGGATTATTTTTATCTCCGCTCGGATTTGAAAGACATCGTGACTAACAACAAAATTGCTCTAATTTTCTGACAAATGAGTCAGAACCTAAGATTAAACTTCACTGGAAGGGATTTTAGTTGAATAATTGCAAAGCAAGTTAAAGAAAAAGTGAAAACGGGCGCCGAAAATTTACAGTAATTACATCTTCGATTTCCCATCATGCTGTACTGAAACATTAACACAAATCGCTATTGATTTTAATGCCAGAGGAGGGAAAAGTATCATTAGCAAATTTCTCTCTTATTTCCCGACCTTGCTTTTACTAAGACAGGTGTTCAACTCTCAGAGAATGGTCTAAGGTTAACAGCAATTAATTAACTACTATTTTTAACTGCTGAGAGTCATTAAAACCATATGTAAAGATTTATTTATCTCTTTAAAATCTGAAACAGTTCTATAAAAATATCACCTTATAGTAGTGAAATGCAACCCAACGATAGTGGTACCCATTATATCGTACCCTAAAAGTAGAATTAGGAATTTGATGAAAATGAAGCATACATTGCAGTGTGTGTGGGCAAGTAAACCTCACTTCAAGTTATCTATTATCACACACACATAAATACACATGTGTACATATGTATATATACACACACACATACATACATACATACATACATACACACACACACACACACATATATATATATATATATATATATATATATATATATATATATATATATATATACACATATATACTGGTGATGACGAAATGGTGTTATAAAATATTCAAGTAGAGACAACAAATTTAACACTATAGTTAAGGTGTTTCACTACTCTTTAAATAAATTTAAGTACTTTCTGTCTTTATGTAGTGAAACACAATTTTAGAATGTGTTTGGCTTATTAATTGCGTATTACTGGCTTAATAAAGGATGTTAGTTCTTACTCGTCCGTTGCTAAATATTTATTAAAGTAGTTTAGTGTTGTTTGTGTTGTAATAGATAGTGTTTAGTACGATTTACTCTGCTAAATTTGAAATATTGGCTTCTGTTGTAGGCTTAATGTCTCGTCAACATCGGTGTCATTAGATATTGCACATTCAATTACACAACTGATATGACCTGAGGAAAAGAATCTGCCACAGTCTTTATGACGAAACCGTCACAGAATTTGCCTGGAGTAAACCATGAAAATCGAAATTGGGATGGCCGGATTGGGATTCGAACTCGTGTCGTCCTAAATACGAGTCAGTTTTGTTAACGATATCGTTGAACCAAATCTCTGGATGATAAGAGAGAAAAGAAGCGATATGATATTACAGAGGGGCACTAATTCCACCTTTAACAAAGGACAACAGTCTCGCTCTTGGTGCATTTTAACAACTTGCAGCAATAGGACCCGTTATGTTGCTTAGGATTTACTGCTCAGAAAGGTAACATGAAATGTTCACAAAACCGAACGCCACAAAGGTTTAAATAAATAATAGGGTGACAATACCAGTAAATTTCATGAAGGGGAGAGTTTTAAAGAATGGTTTCTTGATGCGTTGAGGATCTCAGTTATACTAATTATTGTGCACAGAATTGTAATTTAACTTCACGTCGTTTCCGATATTTTGCCAAAATACATTATGCTCATATTTTATTTCCAAGGGCGAATTTCTCCTATAATAATGGCACTAGGCCAAAACTGTCTTGTGTAACTGTACCTAATTTTTGATAAGGAATCACCTCCCAAAGCTAGTAGAATAAGTTAAGAAACGTCTTGTATATAATTATTCAAGTCAGGGCCCAAGAATAGAAAGTATATTTCTAGACGTACTGAGTCGCAACAGAACGTAACAGGTCGTGTGTTGTCGTTGTCGTATCAGCCGTGACTTAAGAAATGGTGAACGTTTATATTTTTACTTAATAATTATCGGAATGAACCAATCACAGCATTCGGGAAGTTAAACAAACACGATTCAAACTTAAAATAGTAATTCAGCTTACTTTGGGTTTAGTAGCTGTAAGAAAAGTTTTCAAAATCACAGTTAGTTATCAAACAACCATTAATAATATTTTAAAAATCCGATTTCAAGGACATTATTGTTAAAAATTAACAAAAAATCCTAAAATGTTTATTACATGAATACGTCCAGGCGCCCGTAACATTATAGTAATTGTTTAGTGTTGTTATTGTATGTAGTGTTTGGCTTGTTGACCGCAAGGTTGATAGTTAAAATCTCGTATGGAAAATATATTTTAGTCATAATTTTTTTTATTTGCACGTAACGAATAAGTGCAGTTTTCTTGTGTTTATATGTGCAGTCTCTGTGTAATGTGATTACAGAAATTACGAGAATTGTTGATATTCCAATGTAGTGAACATGGATATGTTAGCTTTTTAATACTGTACCTAAACTTTCTTTACAGTGGCCTTTCATATATACCATTCCTTGGCGATATTCTGAACAACTGGTGACGATATATATTGCAATAACTATGGTAATTTCACTCATTTGAAGATGGCAGAGTAGTCGGGCAGGAGTTAATAATTAAGTATTTAATATGAACCAGAACTACTTAAGGGCGCGGTGTACAACAATTTTCATCATCATTATTTATTTTTTATTTGTACTACATATTTTTTTTTCTTATTTAAGACACAAAGTGTGACTGAATTTGGCTCGTATGAAATTTTTTTATCTCTCAATGTTTTCGCGTAATGGCTTGTTAAAGTCCCATTTTGTATGTTTCCGTTTTAACGACCACACTGAAACCAACTGATATACCAAACTCAAAAAAATCACAGTAGATAAAGACATCGCAGGCTACAATGGCATGCTCTTAAAATTAAAGAATAAAAATTATTTGAATTTTAAAAAAATTCTGAAACTGAAAATAACAATTTTAAAAATTCAATATTTTTTTTTAAAATACAAATAATTTGTATTTCTTAATTTTATGAGCATGCCATTGTAGCCTGCGATGTCTTTATCCACTGTGATTTTTTTCAGTTTGGTATATCAGTTGGTTTCAGTGTGGTCGTTAAAACGGAAACACGCAAAATATGACTTTAACAAGCCATTACGCGAAAACTATGAGAGATAGAAAAATTTCATAAGAACCAAATTTAGTCACATTTTGTGTCTAAAATAAGAAAAAAAACATGTAGTACAAATAAAAAATAATATAATGATGATGAAAATTGCGGTAGACCACGCCCTTAAGGCTCTTTTCCGTGTGTGTGATTGGCGCTTACTCCCCGATTCTCAATTCTTAAATTTTGTAATTGTGAACCTAGCTTTAGTCCTTATTTGCGCCCATGTTGATTTCATATTTTTAGAATGGACTATTTTTCTGTCGTCAGTCCAGTTTGTTCCGGTCATCTTTGGTTTTTCCGAACGGCTAAAGGTCCAAACATCAATTTTCTGTCTAAAAAGTTTTTGTCTTCAACTTCTTGGTTTAGTAGCTTCTTTTATATCATCTTAACTGCTGCGATCCACTTTATTGTTTCAATTTTTGCTTTACAAGTCCAGTCATATTAGGGTTTTACCTGGAAATAATTCCTTTAAAAGGGATACTCGGCATAGCGCTAGAACATAATAACAACTTATCTAAAATCAACATTTTTGATTTCTGTGCAATGGCCAAATGGTGCCAAATTGTCAGTTGTTTTGCTGTATCTTAATAATGGTTGCATCTTTATTCAAAACACTGAGTAAAATGTATGTAAAATACATTTCAAAACACACATTTTAATTAAGAGTATTTTTTCCTTATCTACATTGCTTTTAGAGTTATTTACATAATAATAATATTTGACATTATCAGTTTTTGCTCAATGTTTCTGAACTGAAGTCCCAATTAAATCAATTATGATGTTAAACATACAAAAATATATCATAAAATATTTTTAGTTAAAAGTTTTCATGAGGCATTTATGTTGTTAAAATGAAAATATTTTTTAACTGCTTGGATTATAATACAGCAAAACATATTTACTTGTTTTGATCTTTGAAAATGATGAATGCCTACTTCTTTGTAAGCTGCATCGATTAAATCTCAAGCTTTAAATTATGTTTTAAATAGTGTACATGTTAATACTAATTTGATTTCAACACATGTGTATTATATGCAACAATTGCTAAAAAGGTTTGTATTTGATACTCGTCGATCTCAGCAGCACTTTTTCCTTCAAATTGCACATCAGATGAGTTCTCACATGATCGGCCTTCGCACTTTCTGACCAGAGGAGACCTGCTTGGTACATTGGTAAGAATCACAAGTATTACATTATTTTACATGAAATTAAATACATCAGTGTATTTGGATCTGGTGAGAGAGAAGTTGGTTTAGGTTGTATTGAATCTCCAGCAAGTCTCCATTACCATTTACAAGGGTCCAAATCTTTTCGTAACTACTTCTGGTAATAAACTCTGTAGCTACGTTAAATTACCACTGCTGACGTAGACATAAGTGTGGTTAATCCAAAACCTGCCTTCAGCTGCTGTTTACTTGTTACATGATTATATGATATTTGTCTGTGATCATCAAATGATTTGTTTCCAGATTTTCCATACAGTACAACGATGAGTTCTTCTCTTGTTTTAGTGATGTCTTCTCTTGTTAACATCGTTTCGTCAAAAACCATTATTTTATTTCTTAAGCCTTCATCACTCAGTAAATCAAGAGATTCAACTTTCCATTTTCTAAAAACTGCAGAGGTAGTGTTAAACTAATATATTGTATCAAAAAATATAAGTACATCTTTAACATCATTAAGAAACTCCCATTACTTAATTATATTAAACACAGTTCCTTTGTTACTAGCATTTTGTGGCCAGCGAAACAAAATGTTTTCTGGCATTAGACATTAATAAAATCAAACAAACACCTACTATTACCTTGGTACCTATCTGCTGCATGCCGCAGAGTCAATATGATAATTAAAACATCAGCATCGTCCTGTTCTTGATTTATAAGAAATCTGGAATTTCAGAGTTGATCTGTATGTACTGCAACGAGAGTGTTTGTATTAACATTACAGAAAAAATCACACTGAGTAAGACTGATGTAAATGTGTTTGTTTAACTGAACTTCAAGGACTTTTTTTGTAATGAAGAGTACATGTTTCATTTTTAGTAGATACAAAATCTGGATAGACATCTAAAATAATAACAGTATTAAGCTTCTATAACATCCTGGCGACCTCGCCTAGGCCCCAAAACACAATTTAGCACGTAGCATCAATCAACAACGTATGTACAATTCTGATGGAAAGTGTTTTACTTCTCTGGTTAGACAACTGAAGCGAGGGAGGATTTTGTTAATTTTCGTTTGGGAGATGTAGATAATAAAGGAAGGGAGTAATGGAGCCAACTCATATTTTATTATTAATTTTTAGATCTTCTGTAGTCAGTTAAACAAATGATTCTGTTGAATAACTGGTGGACATTGATGGAAAATATGGAAATTATATTCCCTTTAACCTTGAAGGAAAACATAGCTCATAGTGACATTACCTTAGCTTTTCCACGAATAACAACATCTGAAAATGTTCTTCCCATCACTGCATCAATATAGTCCTTTTCCACATCAATGGTCAGTGTCAATATCACAGGACACCATGCTGTTTCAAACAATACAGGAGTAAATACTGACAAGGTCTTCTGGAATACAAAAATGGTTATGTTGTTTCAGCCAATCAGGAAGAAAAATTTTTGTAATTAGCATCACTTATGTGGTTGTTCTTTAAACACTTGTACTGATGTGACGTTTCGGGATGAATACGTTAAAAATCTTAAACTTCGATCTCAATTTGTGATGCAATAGGAGCACACAAAATCCATTTCAGAGTATTTTTATTTAACCCTCGTTTCCTAGTCATGCCTCCTAATGGTTTCATTAATGTGATCTTCGGATGGTTTTTGCAGTGGGGTTGTACGACAAACTGAAGTTTTTTTAAATACATTGCTTATATGCAATGGCTAGCAATGGTGTAAATCCTAAAAATCCCTTCAGTTTGACTTCTTTTATTTCATGCATAACTGTTTTATATTCACATCAGTCCATATGCCTGGCCACACTATGCCTTGACTTCATATTGTAAAACATCTATCGGTAGTAAATTTTTTACAGTTACATTAAGGAAACCATATAGTTCAGAATATTCATTTTTGTTTTGCTGCATATACAGTTGTGCTGACTTGACATATAGTGTATGTATGACCTGCTGCATGTAACATATATATTGTATCGTGCCAGTGCTCACACAGGCACGAGCCACACCACCCCTGCTCGCTACCTATAGCCCGAGCTGCGAGGTGCCGAAAAATGGCCCCCCTCCCCCGACTGCCAACTCCAGGCGACGTGGACTGCTCGGGCCGGACTGATGTCAACAGTCTTCTGAATGAGTGGGCAACTGTCCGTCACCTTTGACAGGCATTCAACTCGGGCATGACTGAAAATTACCGCAACATCGGGAATGTTCAACTTACATCACCCAGCCCTGTCGGCGAGCTAGGAGAATATTCTGGGTATCGTCGCAAGGACTATAAATACCGGCTCAGTGCGAGCCACGGGGGAGCTTAGTGGCTATTAGCCAGTGAGAGTGCGCGACGGGCGAACGAGGCGAGACCAGCAAATTAAGAGGAGGCTGCGCTAGTGTGGACGATGGTGACTTCCTGCAGTGGTGTAAGTGTGAGAGTGGAAGAACATGTTTGACTGTATGCAGTTGTGTATTGCTATATATTACTATATAGAGACTTGTGCGAATGGATAACAGAGCTTGAGAGAGACATTTAATTATCAAATTCTAGAATAGTAAATTATACTGTTAGTTAGATTATCTGTATATAACATTTGTCAATGTTAATTTATAGAGAGTGGATTGCATGTAAGTGTTATGCAATTAATGTAGAGTGTTTTGTAGAGTGTTTATAATGAATAAAGAACTTTAATTAATTAATTAAAATACCTAAGTTCTCCATCCCAAGCGAACCTGGCTGTGTATATATGCACATGCACATACACACATATGTGTGTGTTTCTATGTAAAACTGACACACTGCAACAACGTCATCAAACCTGAGTGCTTAGCAGAAACACTAATTTAGAACAGAAAGTGAGATGTTGAAGAAATTCAAAAGAAAGAAAAGTTACCAAAAAATAAGTACACAGCTGTACGAGCGCCCGGATTAAAGGCAAACATTGAAATATCGAAATATACAAACATTTATGATATTAAAAATGCAGTCTTAGATTTTATGGAAACAATTGATGTATTATTCTAACTGAATGGTAAGACAAGTTGTGGAGTTTTATGAAGACAGCATTTTAGTCTAGTTATATTATATTTAATAAAAAAAACTGACTCATTTGAAAATAATCCCCTTAAAGGGATTACTAGTTTGTATAGTAGCCTACTAGTAGGCTACTGTGCAATTTATACAATTTATCAAATGTCAACACTTGTAGAAGCCATTTCAAATAATTTTTTCTGTATTTAAAAAAGGGTTGAAAAAGTGAAAATATATTTGTAAAAACATGCAGTACCTACATTCAAATGCACACATTTTAGTAAAGAGCTATATATTTTTCTTATCTGCATGGGTTTCAGAGTTTCCAAATAATAATTGATTAAATCAATTTTTAACCCTCGATACGAAAAGAGGGGTACTATACTCCATTTCATATAAGTTTGGATAAATCTGACAGCAACTTATGGACAATAATTTGTAATATTTTGTTATTTTCGTCACTACACAAGACAAACTTTGCAGTACAAATGCTGAAATTGATATTTCAGGTTCATTTTAGACCTAAAAATGTCTTGCATTGTGCAACAAATCACAAAATACTAAAAAATTATTACCCATAGGTTGCTGTCAAATGTATCCAAACTTATATGAACCAGAGTATAGTTTAACATGTGTATCTATGAATGTGTGTGTGTCTGTGGCATCGTTGTTCCTAAGCGGCTGAAACCATTTTGATTTATTTTTTCACAAGTAGACTTCGTCGAGTGTGTTCGCAGCTATGATTCAAGAATATTTGCTCAGCCGTTTTCTAGTTGTTGAAAGAATATGAGTAATTTCTACTGGTCTGATCGATTCTAAATTTAGTAGCCCGTGACTTCAATTATTAAAAATAACATGGTTACGGTAGCTTTATTTGCTGCTCCCGCATCATCTGGAATCTGCAGGATACCCAATTCCTTGCCAACTTTCAGTAGGGTGTTTTTAAAATTATTTATTTAAGTTTTATTTGTTAAATGTTTTCAAATAATTATAGTCCAGTCATCAAGTGCTAAAATACAAAGCTACCAGGAAAGTATTGTGGAAGTATTGATATTTAGCATATTTATGTTTCTTGAGGTGCTCTTTTTTCGAATTTTCACTTTGCTGCCTTGTATATGTTCGTTGGCGCAGCCATTTAAAAAAATGGCGTTAAAAATTGAGTATTTTAGTTCCCTACCAATTTTTCGATAAACTCAACCGCTTTCGACTGAGAGCGACGCAAACTTACACCATCACTAGAGATTATGGTATATCGCGAAAATGTTTCGTGCCACCATATCCTTTAAAACACTGTGGTTTCCCGCAGCATGTATGATAGGATGACATACGTCTGACACAACGTAGCTGTCTGCAGGCCAATAACAGGCATTACATATTGCAGCAGCGGGATTCTTATTGGCTTAGTCAAATAGGGTAACAGTTTCACGTACAGGAAAAAGCCAGTAATCTTTCGATGGACGATACGTACGTTGAAACCCAGCAAACAGTCAAGTTTTCCCGCGATAAACCAGCATCTCTAACCATCACTTACATACTGTGAGGAGTACCAAGTTGCTGCCATAAAGGTTTTGTGGAAGATTTGATATTTGGCATACTTGTAGTTTTTGAATTGCTCATTTTGAATTTTCACTTTGACACCTCGTATCTTTGCCACTGAAACAACCATTTTGGAAAAATTGAGGGCAAAATTTAGTTTTGAATCGATCGCGGTTCTGGTCAACTTTGTGGAAAATATAGTCGTAATACTAACTTAAACCTGAAGAAATTTCAAATATTTTAGTTCCCTATCAAATTTTCGATAAACCAACTATTTTCGCCTAAGAACTATGCTAAACTCACACTAAAACTCAGACACTGATGCATGGAGCAGAATGTTGACATTTTACCACATTTTGAGATGTTTATTTCGCATTTAGGTTGCTATGCCTCGTATAGGCCTATTTACTTCTAGGACTGCCGAATCGGACACATGAATTGAAAGAGCATTTTCGTTGCTGATCTGATTTGCCAACCAGTTGGTGAAGAAAAAATTCAATCACAGTATCTTAGACGTTACCTATTTAACTTTTAAGTTAATTTTGAGTGTTTTTACAGATGTCAACATGTCTCTGCTTGAATTTCAGACACTGATGTCTCCTTGTGTCCTACCGATCATTTAACACCCAACTGCTGGCAGGAATAGTTTGTGGGTGCATTATAAGTCTAGCTAACAGGAGTGAACATTGTGATTTATCGAAGATATGGCTTCAGCAGAGATGAAGTGTTTCATTTGTGATAATGTGCTGATTGGAAACGACTCGACTATTGTCAGAGAAAAAGGACTGGAGACATTTTGTCAGCCAAGCATCAAAAGAAGGGACGGTAAAGGAAAACTGCTAGAAGGTAAAGCATCTACAGCAGTTCACGATTCGTGTCGGAAAGCTGCAATAACTATAAGTTAATCGCTGCATCTCTGAGAAGAAATGGCGATATCAGCTGCTCTCATTCACAGGTGTGATCCACTGCTGCATCATTTTCCTTCAGAGATCATATCTCCTTATGCGCAGAGGAAATAACAGAAGAATTTAAAGCAAGACAAAAACAGACTCGAGTATGTGATTGTAATATTAAGTATATTGTGCGTACATTGACCATGAAGGATACACTTCCGCAGCTAGCAGAAAATCGGGGAGATGATTCGAGTCAAGCAGTTGTTCAGCATCTTCAGCAAGTGTCTGATTTGTTGCAGCTGATACACTATATAATCTGCCACACATGAAAAAAGTATATCATATACCACCGACTGGAGAGATACATAAAAGAGGTCCTCATGCAGAAGAAATTAGCAATGCAGTTTATTTACATTAATCTGGAGAACAATTCTGAAGTGTGTCAATTTTCTTTTGATACGTTGATGAAGAAGATTGAAAGCGACTACCATCCTCACATAAAACCTGTGACGGCTCAACTTCACAAGAAAGATTGTGACGATATTCTGATGACGGACAACTGTTACACTCAGAAATCTTCGAACGAACAAGAAGAAAGACTACACATAGTTAAGACAGCTGCAGCAAATGTCGTAGAGGGTATTCGTTACCAGCACTTCGAGACAACACATTATCCTCCATCAGACAATTTTTTCCAAGGCATTGAGTCTGACATACTTTACACACTTAATGTCTTTTTGGAGAAAGTTTTATTGACAAATAAACGGGGGCCAACAAAATACGTAAGAATACGTGAATTTCTCTGGTTAACAGCATAATAGCATCAACGAAGCCGAAGTCGTTTTCGTCGCCAGTGAAAATTGGTGTAGCAGCATTAATTTACAAAAGTTTCGATCTCGACGCCTGACAGACACATTGTTATCCCTTGGATTTTGCACCTCATACACAGAAGTAACACTTTTTGAATTATCGGTTATAATGGGCCCTCCAACGAGTATTGATAAAAATTCCTTCTCTCAGTTCGTTTTTGGCGACGCCGATATCAATACACAAACTTTGGATGAATGGTACACTTTTCATGCAGTGGAAGAAATCCAGAGTATTAAGGCGAGTGCACGATTGATAACATAACAGTAAGAATAGAACTTAGGTCTTTCACACACGAACAAACCTCTATGTATTCTTACCTACCAATTAACAACACTAAAAAAGTGGTCGTATGAATAGAGATCCCGACCACGGTCGTAGAAGAACAGGTCTGGACACTCGCCTATCTAACAATGTATTTTGCTTGACCCCCTTGTTGTTTGGCTGTAGTTTGTCAAGTTACCGAGAATGTCGTTCTTCTTGGCGCTGTTTTCCGGGCGGTCGGACCCAAACTCCGTCCACTTTTTCCCATTGTTAAATTTATAAAGTAAATAGAGATTGCTGGAGCCCTTTCTTAAATTTGTGAGCGAAGAAAGTATTTCATAAATTGATAAAAAATACGTTTTGATAAATTGTTTATCTTAGCGGTAAGGAAGTGGGCGGAGTTTAGTCCGACCGCCGTAACATCAGCGCCAATAAAACACAATATTATCGGTAACTTGGTGAACTACAGCCAAACAACAAGGGGTCAAGGCCGCCTTCCGTTATTCACTGATTTCACTGGCCAGTGTTTTCAGTAATGTCAGCTATAGTTCCGAAATTGCTGACGGCACTGATAGTCACTGATGGTCGGGTGATGACGATACCCTGTGCGAGGCTACATCCGTTTACTGAGATTACCGATTTTACTGGCGCTTCAGAGCATCAGTGTTGTCAGTAAACCAATAT
>PNEQ01034307.1:0-37810 GCA_003012365.1 Medauroidea extradentata
CTTCCGAAGTGCCAGCAATGTTAGACGTGCCAGAGAAGGAGGTTTTTCTATTACCGAGAGTTCTTCTGTTTGTGTGAAATGTTTATTTTCGGTCATTTTCTTAATCAACGCATGCTTCCGCGATTCAAAACCCAATTTAACTGTCACTTCTTCACCACCATTTGCTTGTGTTTCAATAACGAGCTATTATATTAAATTTGCTCTTTTGTGCTTGTAACATCAGCAAATATGTTTACACGGCACACACGATGAATATGTATTCAAATATTCAATGTAATCGACGAGAAAAAACGTGAACACTATGTATTCAGTACAGTTTATTTTGCACTGGCAACTGCCTTCAACATATTTGACACGAACTTTACTAATGTGTGCCTTTACCTAGCCTGCTTCTCTTCCGTGTAAAGTGTTCTGCCAGTTTTAACATAGCAAAGTACGTTTGTGTTGGTAACTGCTTGTATAATATGTGCATGCAAACATTTTAGCAGTAAATAATAGTGAAAATCTTCACAAAATTGAAGGTTGTACGTTGCGACCGAAGCGGTGGTGGTGGTGGGTGGCAAGGCAACACGCTGGCCGGCGAGCGGAAGGGAGGGGGTATACGGCGTGAGAGGAGTGGCATGGAGAAGGAACGCGGCAGTGCGCATGCGCCACTGTGCTTAGAGGTCCTGGATCTAGGCGCTAGTGTCCGACGTCTGACCGATCCGTCCGTGTTGATTGTGTGGACACCGATGTGGCTTCTGATTGGGTGAATTGTTCACGTGATCTATGGTGCAGATCTGTCCACCCCGAAAGTTCGCCGTCTTCTTCAAGGAATTTAAAAATGTGCATTGATGAAACTGAGCGAATTCTCTCTTTTATATCGAAGAACAAATATGGATTAAGTTATTTGTTGTGTAACTTTTATATACAGCTTCACGATGTATTATCGAAATGTTTCCGCAGCAAAATAAATTACAGTTGGCAGCGCGCGATGGCAAAGATGGCCGACGTAAATAGGAAGCATTCGTGTTGTGGAAAGTGATTTTACTTTTAAATCTCATTCATTCACCAAATGAGGATTAAGTTTCTCAAAATTTTCGCGCCTAACCCATACATGTATGAAGTGCAGTTATTGGACTATAGCAATTTATAATGTCTCTCATCAGTGTGTTTAAATGTCACGGGCGCCACCGCTTACGTTTATATTTTTCACAACGCACGCAAGTATATTTTGGAATAAACTGACAAGGTACGTCTGAAATTCGTTTGCGAACAAATTCAGACAGCGTGATGTATTAATTACTATCATAACTGAACAGTAAATCCATCGAATTAAGGTTGATAGTTAATATAATACGTTTTGAAAACATTTTAAATTTTTCTCGGGAAATATTATTTCTTGCTCGGGATTTAAGAAAGCAACTTTTCCCGAGAAATTTCCCGAGACTCGGGATCCCGCACAGCCCTACTTTTTACCATAATCTACAATAATCTTACAACACTTATATAAATGCAAGTAACAACTTTGTGGCTCAATATTTACAATTAATTTTACAACAAACTAATATTTCTATTTTGTATACACAGTTAAAATACATATTTTTTTTTCTCCCTCTTTCTCTCTCTCGCTCTTTCTCACTCACCCTCTTTCTCTCCCTATCTCTCTGTTTCTCTCTCTCAAAATAGTCCCCTGATCACACCAATTCCTTTCTAGGAAGGTCTCGCAATAGTCTCATGACGTCAAAAGAGAATAATAAGAGACCGGAGTAAGCCCGCGTCGATGGAGACTGATGAGGGAGCACAACTCACCTCCTTGTCGGGAGCTACAGTCAGTGCTAGGACTGGAGGTTGGGGAGGAGGCAGCCCGCTTGTATGCCCATCACTGGTGAGCGCAGGTCACGAGAGAAGGAAGGGCAGAGATAGCATGGCCCAACACATAGTCCATGTATGGCCAACAGTATAATGCAACTTTATCTAAATTTTTCATAAACTGCAAAACATTAAGTTATACTACTATGCACGATGACAAATTTGAGCAAGAATACAAAAGTACAAATAAAATACAGGCCTACTTAATAAGTTAAAAAATAAACTAAACTACAATAGTTGATACCAGGTCAGTAGCCAGGATTTGTGAGAGGGAGGGGTTTTGCCCTGGGAATACTGTGAAGAAACACCGACCACCTCTTTAAAGTGGGGGGCCGGGGGCCCTCTCCCGGGAAAAAATTGGATTTTAAGGTGCAAAATAGTGCTATTTTAACAGTTTTAGTAACTAAAAATAGAGTATATGTTGCTAATGGAAATATTAAAATTTAAAAACATAAAATGTAATTAATTTTTCACCCTTTTGAAATGGTGATTCGGGGGTACTCCCCCGAGAAAATTCTGGAATTTAAGGTGAAAAATAATGCTTATTTTAGCAGTTTTTTTTCTCCTAAAATTGACTATGATAATCGTAAATATATTATTAATTTTTAAATATGAAATGTTTCTAGTTTTCCACCCCTTTAAAGAAGGGCTCCTCTCTCGAGAAAACATGGATTTTGAGGTGCAAAATAGTGTTATCTTGGAAGTTTTCGTAACTACAGATAGAGTAAATACTACTGGTAAAATATAAATTTTTTGGTATGAAATTTTTCAATTTTTCACTGCTTTGAAATGGGGTTTCGAGGGTTCCCTGCCGAGAAAATTTTTGATAACAGGGTGCAAAATAGGGCTTTTTTAAACTGTTTTCGTAATTAAATTAAGAAATTTCTATAAGTGAAAACATTACACATTTTTTATATGAATGTTTTCAATTTTTTTGGTGGCTAAGGGGGGGGGGGATCTGACCCCCACTAACCCCCCCTTGGCTACGCCCCTGGTTGATACATTAAAATAATCCTTTGTTGATATTTATACTTGGCCACCAAACCTAAATAAGATAATATATTTTGAAGACACCTCTAGTGGAATCTCTGCTGTAAGAAGTAAAACATATTGCCTAAAATTCTGCCTTACTGTTATTTCTAGAATAACAAAATTCTTAGTGGACAGTAATTCAAATTTTACTTCTTTAACAGGAACCATTGGGACACAAAACATTTTTACATTTCTTTACTATTCCCTTTCAGCATTACTGTTCTCTAGATATGCTAGTCAGCATAGCATAAAAATTAATTCTGTTAAGAAAGATATCTAACAAACATAATTTCCCACATTTTATGCACAGAGACAAGCAAGTGATAAAGTTCAGAACGCCACACCTGACGATAACCACATCACTCCTATCCACAGCATGCCAAACTGGCGTGCAGTGTTTTCCAATTACTATTCTTTTAATGGGACTAAGCGGTCGGTGACCTTTTTTTTTTCCCCCAGAAATGAAGTCCAATGCATGCTCCTAGTGTTGTATTTTATGTGTATTTTATGAATTCAGGTTGTATTTTATATTAGCCATTCTGAATGACCCCAAAATCCTTTTCAGTAAGAGTGCTGAATTATTTTTAAATTACAGAAGCATAGTTTCAACTGTGTATTCTTGTCATAGATAAAATTTATGAGAATAAGTTTAGTTGTTATGTGTAAAAAATAATAAATGTGGCACACTACAACAGTGCTCATGTACCATGTAAGAATATGAATGTATTTCCATGTGTTCAGTTTACTTAAAAGAAACGAACTAGGCTTGTATTTGTATCACGTGCGCTATCTGCCTACAGCAGTTATGTGTACTAAAGTCTCGCAAACAGAACAATAAGCGCAACCTTCATGTGAGCTTCAAATACCACTTCGCCACTAAGAACCAAGCACTCAACTAACAAGCAAGTTTTCCATCACACTGTTTTTTCTACCTGACTAAGCAGTGACCATGACAATGTAATTCTTTGGCCTAAAAGTATGAAAAAAAAAAGTTCAGTATATATACATCCAAGTTTTGCATGTATCCGGTTGGTATCTTTCAAAACACGGCAGTCAGAAAAAACTATTTTTAAAACTGTCGGAGGGCCTCTTAACACTGTTACTGATGTGCATGTTGTTGAGTGGCATTCAGTACACATATGATATCAAGTATGTTTTTTTGTATATAGGCAAAATGTGAGCATGTGAAATTTTTTCGTAAAAATTGTATTCCTCGACACTACAATACCCATGAATCACGTGGCAGGTGCCATCCTAAAAATAAGTTACTAAAACTGTTCTTCTCAATCTCAATTAATTATTCATCATAAATTTGCTTTATTAGATGATACTGAATGCACTCCAAACGAAATACCATAAATGCAAGTTTATTTTTTTTAGGGTGGTTAAATTATATAGGCCTAACACATGCTCAAAATATGGAAGGAAGGGGTACAATGTACCCCTGAACCCACCCCTCTTTACATTCCTGCGCTCCTGGATGTAGTTTTTGCAATTATAATACAAACCCAATTTGAATTTCAGCTGATTTGGTACAAGCATACCATACTGAATGTCATTTATTGTTCAGGGTACATTCATTTGTTCTCAAGTATTGAAAAATACACAATTAGTCTAATTGAAAATTTTATGACAAAAAATTTTCTGCACTTTCACTGAGGAATCCAGTAATTGACAATGGTAACAGTGGGAAAGGTAAAATAAATGATAAAGTGAAATACTACAAAGAGGACAGACACATTTTACATAAAAACAGTAGATGTTTCATGTTGTAAATGTCGCTAAATGGATCAGCAGCAAATGTCATGTAAATTATGTATAGTACTACCCAAAGTACAAACTATCAAATAACAAAACAACTTTCAGTGCAGCAAAAAACTAGGGATTTCTATGAGCGAATTACTAGTAGGTCACTAATGTTTTCAATATATGGTGACAATGATTTAGTGTAGAAATGCATAAAACACACAACTACTAATTAATGCAGACAAGTGCCCTGGATATACAATTTTTTTTTCAAGAAAGGTAAAAAAAACTTATTTATATAAGACACATTTGACTTCAGCTACATCATATGTCACAGAAGAGGAAAACAGTACACAGTTAAAATGGTTAAAATCTGTATTTTTAGTGCTTCAGCACTCAGGTTCCTGAAGGTAACTGAGGTAAGTACATACGTATGTAGTTAAATCCTTAGGTTTTCGACACATGCAATAATAGCAAAGTGTTACAGCCCTAATGTGTGTACTACTGGACTACGAGTGTGATCATGACCTAAGGAGGATTCTTGCTCACTCACCACTTGCCACATCACCTCTAAGCGCAATGCATCAAACTGGCACCTGTCATCCCCTACAGGACTACTCCGAAAAGCAATTGTGTTTTCAGGGAATTTTTCTTGTAGACATGATTTTCTTATAGCAGGTTTTCACAATTTTTTAAAATAAATAAATTAAATATGTATGCTGAAATTATTTATGTAACAATATTAAACAGGAGCTTTATGAGAACATCAGAAACAAAATTTTTATTTCAGAGCCATATGAAAAATGCTAGCGCTATGTAATAAGTGACTTGTTTTATTTCTATGCTGATCAAAAATTTTTGTAACCGCAACTGCACAAATTTTTACTTCCTGAAAATATTCACAGAACGTATATTACCTATGCACTAATCAGTAATCATTCGTGACCAATTCAAAAAACCTAACTTGATTATTTGGCATCAACTAATTGAAATACCATAATAACCCAATCAACAAGCATGAAAAAACTTCAACATTTTCTACAAGCTTTAAAAATAAAATCATAAAATTTAAAACTTATATGCATCAAAACTACCTCAGTGCATAATGTAACTTCAAAAATGATTAAGAAAAAATTACAAAAAATGCTTACCTTAAAACAAACAGAGAGCATTTTCTACCTGTATTATTAACTTACTAGAAAGAGGAATTCTGTCCTAGAAGCCACTGAGGCATAACCTGTTTAATCCATGCTGTCAGAAAATTTATCAGTTAAAATCTTTCACAAATGTATGCCTGCAAAATTGTATTTACTATAAAAGTACAGTATTTCAATGGCTGATGTACTTGACTGCAGAGAATACTTCCTAGCATATTCTTGGCTACACTTTACACACACATTCACTTAATGAGCAACCTAGAGTCTAGCACTTCTGAACTCTGAGCTCCTGGCTTCATGTTGTTCATAAATGAAGCACCAATTACTTTACTGACTCACTATGTATTCAAGACTGTTGACGTACAGAGTTTAAACAAGATAATGATTACCACTTGTGCAGATATTTCTTGCACCTTCCTACTGTATGTATCTTAGAAATGTCATCTTACTATGATACTAGTTATTTTCTTGCATAACTTGCTGACTACAGAGGACTGCTACTTTGCGAAGACTTAACTCTTAAAAATTTGGTAACACTTACTGGCCGTGTTACAAAAAAAAAACTTTATACAGCTGCTACCGGTAGTTTAAGTTTCCATGCCAAAATCAGAAAAATTTAACTAGCAATGGATGATGCCATAAAGCTAAAAAAAATTAAAAACTAATATATAAATTGCATACTCAAAAAAATATTAGTCGATACAAATTATTGCACTGTTGCATACTGCCATCGATTACCAATGTATGCTACTTAAAAATTAAAAGAGATATATAATGCTACCAGGCTTGGGATTAACGATTAAAAAAATTAACGATTAAAATTAGCCGTTAAAAATTTAGGTAACTTTTTAACTTATTCGTTACTTTCAAAACTGGCCCATTTAGATTTTTTAATCGTTAAAATTATTGGCTAGCAATTAAAAGTGACGAGTTAGTTTCTGCAAATCGACGACTGCACTAGAAAATAACTGGATGGCATCAGACAACACCGACACACAACATTAAGGGGAAGCGACAAACTCCTAGGTTGGAGTGTATAGGAATAAGCATGTGATTCAGAAGTGTCTCTTTGCGCCATGCGCCTGGCCGTACAGAGAGTCTGACCAAATTGGCAATAGCACGTGACTATTGACGCTGCCCCTTTCCTCTAGCACAGCCATCGTACCGTGCTCACTCCACTCTATGCATCGTGCTCACTCCACCCTATGCATCCAGCAATGGCATGAAAACAAGATTAGATCTCACGCCTTTCCTATTAAAGATAACCTATTGCTGTTGCTAACTTTTTTTATCGTCTGGCCACAATGCAGATTGCCACGTTTATTTTAACACCACAAATTGGATAGCCTGAAAATGTTTAGAATTTAGTGGTTTGTGGACATACGCCATTGTTCATGTTTTGTTGATCAAACCTATGTTGAATGACAAAATACCAAAACGAACAAGAAAAAACAAATATAAAACACTCACAAAAAATAGAAATAAAAGCAATCCCAGAGAAATTCTGTTTTTTTTTCCCTCAAAATAATTGTTACATTAGGCAAAAAAGAATTTGAGATAGAATTCAGTCAAATATCGACACAACACCCAAACACAAATATAAAACCAAATTCCCAATATGAAAAAAGATGGAAATAGACAAAAATAACAGTGAACAGTGGACAACAAATACAAGATAATAGACAAATCAGTTAAAACCAACGAAAAAATGCAACGTTTCAGAGATTAATTATATTTAAACAAAGGGTATAAAGAAAGAAAAATGGTAGGGCAATACAGAGGAAAGATTAACAGGGGATTGCGAAGCATGTATACCTACAAGAAGAACATTATAATTAAAAGGGAGAGAGGAGAAAAAAGGGAATAAGATGAACTGGGTGAAGAATAAGATATTGTGAAAGAGAGAACGTAAGAATCTGTTACAACAAAATTTGTTTGAAGACAGCTACATTTCGATGGTGAAGAATGAAAACCTTCTATGTCAAATTTTTTTAATTTCACAGGAAAGAGAAAAAAACTCTATTCTGTATGGAGCACATCCACAACTGTAATCTTGATATAACATATTTAGTTAAAATTTTATTTACTATGTTTACCATGTCAAACATACTTCGTCAAATTTTCCTTGCAGTAACATTAAAAAAACCTGAAAATTGACATAGGTTTCCATTCTTCACCATCGATATTATACTTTTTCAACTTTCAAACACCTCATCTAAACACACATTTTCATAAAAGCAAAGCACAAACTGATACACAAATATGTTCTGAAGACTAAGAAAACCATTAAAAAATGTGAGAAGATCATTTTGGTCTTGTCACTTCACTTTTAACTGAAATAATCCCAAATGCATATTACTTTCTCTTTTAAAAACCATTAATACCTACTATGAGCACTTGCCAATAAATTTTTAAATCTGGTTTTTGTATAAAGTTAAGTTACCCCACACATATCCAATTCACACTTCCTGTTAACCACACCCTATCGTAAAAAATAATTACTGAACATTTTTTCCACCCTTACTTTGCTCTGAATACCATGATCGTGAAGTGGGTAATGTCAAAAATGAATTTTAAATAAACTGTAAATATTAAATAAATAAAATCTTTGAGAAAGGGAGATAACAAGCTGCAATGCAAGAAAGAGGAATTACAGGAGGTGAATATTAATGAGACAGTTCACTAAACACATACTGTATGAGCCACTGAACAAAGTACTGTATAACAGTGTACTTCACCTGCAATATCTCATGATCAGGAACTGTTACAATGTCTGCATTCACTCTGAACTGGTACGCTTCATCACCATCTTGTTCGTAGAACACTACTGCATGCTGTAATATAAATACAAATCAGTATTAGGTAAGTCTCTCTTGGCCCAAATGCTAACTGATCACTTGTACAGTATCTTTGATATCAGACGACTGTCTATAATTATCAGTATTTTTCCTGCAAAAAGGGAAAAGTTTTGGTAATTACAGACAGTTTTACACAACAGATAATTTTGACATTTCATTATCTAAATGTGTCTACTTTAGATAGTAAATTACTTACATATTATCTGACTTTTGTTAGAAGAAAAAGGTTGTGTTATTTCTTACCTTCCAACAAATGTCAGACAATATATGTAGAAGTAATTTGTTATGTAACAATATCAAAACGTGTAGTAGACTAACATTTAGAGCATGACATGTTAAAAATGTTGATACACCTTCATAAATTCTTGTAGCAGGGTAAATACTGTAAATTAAAGATAACTGAGCACCATTACTGGTAACAGTAGATTGTGACACGTATCAGACAGAAACAAGCAAACAAATGTTTCTTAAGTTAGTCTAATTGACTGTACTGGGTGCACACACTGTGCAAACTGAAAACTGGAAAAGTACAACAGTCAAGTGACTGCCCAAGACAAGTTTGTATTGTTTACACTCTTAAATTGGAACACAATGCAAAACATTTGTGACATCAAATGATTTTCAACATACGATTCTGTTAACACAGATGCCATTAATGGCTGAAATGCCTTTTCATGAAATTCTGGAGGTTAATTTTCTCCAGTTTTTCATTTTCATTCAACTAGTAAATGTACAAATGTTTACTGGAACCACTCGTCTTAGCTAACCTTAAAATTGTCATACAGACAAACAGTATTGCCAATCTAACAAATGTATTTTTGCTCCATATTGATTGCTTTGTACTTTTTAACTGTTTAGCTGTCAAAGTATTGCACGATTTTCACCGCTGATAGAATGTTTCTCTTACTTACAAACCACAGGTCATTGCGATATTTACAATCAAACAGCTGCACTGCCTCTAGAGCCAGTGCAATAAAACTTGAACTCTGTTGTATTGATTGTGTATAAGTCGTCATTGGAACAAAAAAAAAAACAATTGCACTCAGTGAAATCTTTCAAGGCCTGAAACAACTCTTCACTCACCCACAGTGCACTCAGTACAATTGAGTGCAGTCATGGGAGCATGCAGATGTAAGTTAGTACAAATGTCGCATATCAAAACCTCCATTTTGCTACAATTTGACACACTTTTATAATGAAGACTGTAACAACAGAAAGTTACTTTAATTTATTTGAGAAACATTTAACTTTACACTAAAATTTCATCTTACCAAGACATTTGTGTGGATGAATCAGGAACACAATATTGTACTCTTTATTACAATAAATCTTTACTGGGAAAAAATTAATTTTATTACACACAGGTATGAAATTTTACATTAAGTTTTCAATTTCAAACCAATTGCTACCCAAATTAATATGTGAATCAAATTGCTGCAAGCAACTTGCTGCAAATTTTGCTAGAATTTAAACAAAATTCCTAGTTTATAAACAAAAAAAATGTCAAATTAAATAGTGCTAGCACATCACTGACAAAAATCTAACAAACATTCAAAATTAATTAAAAGATTAAGGAGATGAATTAACAAGGATGGCCAACTTTGTGGTGGTGGTGGTGGTGGTGATGGCACAAAGTGATTTGGTGAGCATTAACTGCAAAATATTTACTGCTTGTAAGAGTATTAGCTGAATGTTGCACATACATTGATACATTTATAATAATTCACATTAACACCCTTGCCACTAGTCTCCACACTACTAAGATAAGTGTGTTCAACATGCTGGACATTCATTTCTATTAAAAACAGTATTTTATAACACTGGTGACTGTTACTATTATCAAGTGACTGTGAAATTAACCTTGAATGAAACAAGGTTAATTATTCAAATCCACAATAAACCAACCATTGATGAAAGAACATAATTTTTTGCCTTCAACAATAACTAAAATTTTCAGTACTGTAATTGATTATGGATGAGTTTCAGGCTAACATTTTAAGAACATCCATTTTTACTTGCAATAGTGAATATAATTTTTGTACGCAAATATTGCTTATTGATCTTACTATGCATAGACAAACAAATTCATTTTTCACATGAAAGAAAGTAGCACTGAAGAATCCTAACGTTTAAAGCAGGTGATACATACAGAAAGAATACAAGTTTCCAAAAATAAATTTGTGAAGTGTTCAGCAACTTACCCATCTTATTTAAATTTATATAAAATATTTTTTTTCTTAATTAAATTTAAATCTTTAATAACAGCGCACATGTCCTATTCAGTATTGGTTCATCAGGTGTTCTGGATAATACAACAGGATTCAATTACTTAGTAGTTGGGAACATGAGTAATTTAAATTCATCTTTCAAAATTTAAGTCTAAAATATTGCCAGGACTTTTAAAGTAGAGTCATTAGTTCATTTTCCTGGCTTGCTTAGTTTGAAATTTCCCACACTAAAGTTTTAATTATTTTTGTTGATATAACTACAGTAAAACCCTGTTAAGACGTTTTTTAAGGGACTCTACATCAGAAACTTCTTAGCTGGGAAAACATCTTAAATGGGAAAACTGATTATAAAACTTAAGTCGTTATTGTTGTAGTTGCAGTCTATGTTAAATTTTATTTCGGAGTCGCAAGGACAATTTAATGTACAGTAAAATCCGTTATTTTCACTTTTCAGGGGGACAGAGCGAACAAGTGTAAATAGTGGGAAGGGTAAATTAAGGGAAATCTCGTAAAACTCATTCAGCTTACCTTATATAGTGCTTTTGTTTTCACGTTTAAAAAACTCTTCAGGTAAAATTGAAGTGGTAGTATCCATGCAAACAATGCATTTATCATATTTTGTAACATAAAACTTGGTTTAAGTTACCAATATTGGAATTGAATATACTGTTATGGGAAGATTCATGGTACATGCACATGCCATTTCAAGAGAACACCTTGAAATGTTAATAAGATCTTATTATAATTTTTTTTAACCGTTTGGTTAACACTGTTCAGCATTTTACAAATCATCTGCAATGCTATCGCGAAATTAGATAATTACAGTACACATTTGAAAGGGGTGGAAAGTTCTTTACTGAGGTCAACAAATGTTTCCACGAACTCGTCACACTTCTCAATGTTCATCACTTGTTTTATCGATAATGCCTATTTTTTTATAAATTACATTGCCGTTATACAACCACCTTAACACGCTGCACTAAAATGGAAGTGACTTTAAAACACATCTTTTCATAACATAACATTTTCAAACACGTTTTGCAAAGTTTAGGTTAGTTATCATTTGCATAAACAAAGACAAACGAACGCACGTAAAGAGATAAATGTTGCGAACACAGGTACAGCGATCAATAGCGTTCCATACAATCGATAGTGCTAGCGGCGGCAATTCTCTTGCCGCCATCTTGAATTTATTGTGCCGTGAGTGCAAGCATTACACGCGATCACGGTCAATCTGCTATGGGTGATCACTTGCAAAGTGATCACCAATGGCCGATTGTATTCATTCATGTTACGCGCATGCGTTGGCCCTCCTGAGTGTACATGCTCGCTGTCTGTGGAACGCTACATCTCACGTCAGTTATCTATTACGACGGTACAAAAACATAAACAAATGCGGTATTTTTCTTGCAGTTGCAGTTTCCCTTCCATTTGTTTACTAATGAAAATCGCGTACATTACTTTTAAAAAAATTGTGTTTTTTTTTACAAAAGTTGACCGTATTAAGCGGGAAATCAGGCACGTGGCAAAACGTAATATGTGGGAAAATTATCCATGGCTCTTATGACAAAAGTGATGGGACCAAACAAACCAAACGACTCAGCTGGGAAAACGTATCTCGTGGGAACGTCTTAAGCAAGTTTTACTGTATTCTTGAATTTTTCCTAATTTTTTAGTTTTGGCAATTTTTAGTAATTATTAAAATTTTCCTAGTGAAGTAAGTAATTTCTTGTGTTGTAAGTTTCTCCAGGTTGTAGGATTTTTGGCGTCGACGTTGTGGTTGATCACTTGCTTCATGGAATTCCTTCATGACAGGTTGTTAACGCACGGTCAGCCGTCGCAGGAGGTTGCTTAGGGTATTGTGCCGCGAAAGTAGTTCCGCTGTTGCACACTTTTTATCCCCAATTAATGTATTTGTATTCTTTATTATTTTTATGTAAAACCTATTGAATCAATTTTTGAAACCCTTTATTATATTATTAAGTACAATTTTGCTGTTTTTGGTAAATTTTGGATTCTGTTGTATCACTCCACCTAGGCGTGCTATTAGTTACCATGTCTGTTGAAGCTTTATTGGTCGGGCAGAGATGGTGGAAGACAACAGTCTAACCAGGGGCGCTGTGGAGAAGTGGGGCTGGTGTAAGAAGCTGAGATGGCTTAACTGCCCAGGATAGGCACAGACTTAGTTTTTATTTTACATTCATCTTTATTTGAGTTGTCTTTTGGAACTTCGATCAGGTGAGAGAGTAATGTAACTAATTTTTTGGGTTCTTTTCGCTCGTTACAGTATTGAAAAACAGATACTCGGGAATTACCACTGAAACAAAATCGGATATGGTGCTAGCACAACCTCGACATAATTGTTGTATATTACTGGAACATAACTTTAGATCCTGTTGTGCACTAGCAGTGAGAATTGATGTCAATTGAGTACTATTGTAACTATGATCTGATTCACAGTGAAATAAAACAGTATGAGCGAAACTACTTTCTTTCAGTAAAAATACTTCAAACTTTCTGTCTACATGCCGACGAGTCCATAAATAAACACCAGCAGTAAACAAACAAGCGAGTGGTGAGAGCTATCGCACTCATCACATCTAGTGGCCAGGGAAGTTCGCAGCCCCGCTACAAATTTATTGATAAAGTACAGTGAACTCCCAATTATCACTGCTAATTGAGGGATTGATGCCACAGATAATCAAAAATTATACAATAATAACTAGTGAACTTTTGTTAATTGATGTGATAATGTTTTTAGACTGACCATGCAGTGTCATTCAATTGTACTACTCCATATGTGTATAAAATAATTCAACAGCAGTAATTTTCTTAATTTTTGTTTAAAATGCCACTGATAAGCTGCAATGCAGAGGAATAAGAGTTGACAGAAGACAAAAACATAGAGACTACACAATATTGTGGATGAAGAATGACAACTTACTGGCACACCTTCCATCTGTATACTAGGAAACTCTACCATCAGGTACATATAGTCCGAGCTTCGCTTCTCCTTCTCATTGATCATCTCTATCTCTCTAAACGTCAGTCTATCTAGCCAGTCCACCTTCATAAGGTGGCCAAACCTGTGTTTCTTAGTCAGCTGTAAAACAAAGTTATACAGTGATTATTACATCTGTGTAAGACATTTCACTGTACACAAGCCATTAACATTACAAAAAGATTTAATTTATGTATATGAAAAATGTATCTTATACACTATACTTTTACTTGCATATTAAAACTTAAGATACACAAGTACTCGCAGAGTACAGTTGAGCTCTTCAGAAAAAGGAAGATGACTTGTTCAGCGATACGTTACAAAATGTGCTTCCGCAGATTGTCTCTCATCCAATTTGTGTGTGTAATTATCAGACTCTGTTCTTTAACTTGCGAGTACTCGGCATCTTCAATTTTAATATGTAATTAGTTGCCTAGCAACCTTTGTCGTTTCTAATCTGTAATTTTAATTGAATATCCATAAACATTATCAATAAATTATCCTAAACCTTTAAGAAAAAGCCCAGCCAAAAACTACATGTGACCACAATCAGTCAACTTTTATAAACAGGAAGTGGTACACAAATTAATACTGCACAACACATATGAAAACAGGTATTTGGAAATCAATATAAAAAAAAACAAAATATACCCTAGATAATACTCAAGGGTGTAGCCTACCTGGAGTTGTTTTACACCTTGAAAGTTTAGAAGCGAAAGAGCAATAAGGGCTATACTGAGAAGCACGTCCAATACCCCATCACTCATATGTGCAAGGAGCTAAACTAGTGCACAGTGTTTACACTGTACTGCTTAAACGATGTGAATAAAAGCAGTGATCTTATACATTTATTGATGAAAAGTCTGTAGCAAAGTAAAGCATAGAACCTTCTACTAGTTCTGTTATCGATCTAAGCAGCAGATATGGAGATATAGCTGTGCTATATGTTTAGCCATGCTGGAAGGCTCAGAAAAAGCATTTTCAATGTGTAGTGATGTTTTTAAAGTATATATGTACTTAAAATTTCTTCTCTGAAATGAGTTTTCTTTTTGTAAATGGGTCCATTGTGAACACACAAACAATTTGTAAATAAATGTAGATTTTTAAACGTCCACAATGCAGTTTGATGACTCATGGTGTCCATTCTAATTTCAATTTGAAATTCCCTGACATTTCCCCGACACAAAAACATTGTAATTTACATTGTAAACATATGGAAAAGTAACCAAGAATAAAATATGCAAACAAAAAACTTACCCTTTTCAGTTTTGGAGAGATTTTATTTTACACAATGGCAGACAGTTTCACGTGCAGTATCTAATATCTTCTTTTTCTTCTCATTCAGCTCCTTTAGCATCAATGATAATAAATCTCTTTTTATTTTTAGCCGCTGTTTCAGTTTCTGCTGCAATCTGTTGTTTAGCTAATGCTTCAATATAACGTGCATAAGAATTTCTAGCACTGTGTATAAGTTTCTTAGTTACCATCACACTCTTAATTCCCCCGCTAGCACTAACTGCATCATGTACTTGTCACAGCCCAACAAGAGATTGTTAGTAAAGATTTTCTACTAGAAGCTCCTTATTAATCAAAAACCTTCTTTCTACGGCAGCATTAACATGAGAAATGCTGAATATCATTTTCAAAAATTTGGCCAGTTCCTGAACATTAGGGAAATTCGGTAAAACATTCTGCATCCGATAATGATCCAAACTGTCACCTGTTCGAAAAGACTTAACTGCTTCAGTAAAATATCACTACCACACACAGTCCTGAAATCCCTTTGTATTGTATCTGCTTGAATACCTGAAATCCAGTTACGCTCTACAAATGTATTCAGAGTGGTTGACAGACGCACATTTCTTATGGCAGGTTGTTTGGCTACAGCTGGTTCAAAACAAGAGATATCTTTTGTCAATTTGTACTTCAAGGGTGACTGTTCCAACAACTTTTGACACAAAGCAGCCATAGCATTACAGCAATCTTGGCAGAATTCTATAACATCACATTCTTGAACTCCTTGGCAGTTGCGTAAAGCTAATTTAGTAGAAAAACCTAGTTCAATATGTTTTGCAGGCAACAAATTTCCTTTCTTCTGTAAAACAATTGATGCCACATTTGCTGTAGATTCAATGATCTCAGGTTTCACAAATTTTTGGCATTACAGTTAGCATTGTAGAGAGAAGTGATTCATAAACAAATGGCGCGAGAGGTAAATCAGACTGGAATCAAATAAGGAATGGTTCCAAATCTGCTGCAAGGGACTGATAAAAACAGAGTTTTGAATTGAAGTTTGTCTTTTAACGCAGTCGAAACAACTTTAAAATAGTTGCATGTACGTACTCTCTTGTTCAGTTTAACACCATCTACATATTTCTCTGCATGAGGGAGAACTGTCAGGGAACGTTCAACTACTTTTACATATTCAAGCCACCGAACTTCAAAGGAAAAATATTTGAACCGGAGTAAAGCACATAATCAGCATGCCTTGCTGGTACATGGCGAAACAAGTAGTGAAGAGCTTGCAAGAATTCAACAGTACCCCTACTTGTCTTTTTAATGGCTGATTTGTAAGAGTTGTGCAAAGTGTGCAGTCCACATGTCCCTACATTGAGTAACACTAGCATGTCAGGATCTCCTTTCCTTTCAAATAAAGTTTCAGATCTTGAAGAAACTTTTTATTGACATTGGGGCCATCCATTAAAACTTGCACCAGCTTCTTAATATCAAGCTCACCCAATGCCTTAATTGAAGCCATATAATAAATCAGCAGCTGTTGCACGGCCAAGGAAAAACAGACCCAAAATAACGAGTACACACTTCCTTATCCTTGTCTGACCAAAACCTCACCATTACATCCATCTGGCCTCCCTGATAAACATTGTTTAAAGATTCATCGAAATCTGCTACAAAATGCTGATACTGATTACTCATTTCAAGAAGCTCTTCATGAAAATAAGGTGCTAACCCATATAATATTGTGTAACCAACTTTCGTTTTACGTAATTTAAGTTTTGAAGCGATTTCTGAATCTGGGAACATGATAGGGAACAATGAGACATTAGATTCACTTCCATGCAAAGAGTGGTTTTGCATGACAGAATGCATACACCAAATAATTTCTGCTTTTGTAACCACTTCATTTAAAACAAATACCGTAAACACCCATGTACTACACGCACCAATGAAAGACCCGCATCCCCATTTTCAAATTAAAATCTGGAAAAAAAATTTTTTTTAATTTTTCAAAAAAATTTAATTTTTTTTCTGACGCTAAAATATTACTACTCGCTTTAAAAAACGGCGGAATTAATACGACTACGTTGGGTTTGGCCGGCCGTAATTCAAAACAATGACCAACAAACATCACAATACATCACAAGAAAACAACAGTGTTGATATTCAGGCAAATAAATTCGACTCACCTATTTACAAATGGCATCTTATATACATAGAAAATAAGTTGGAGGAAGAAAAGGTGATACAGTCCGTACCCTAAACATCGTCGTCGTCGTCATCATCATCATCAACTCCAGACTCGTCACTGCTGCCGCCGTCTGCAAGGCTGTCCTCGTCATCCCAGGTGTTGTCTTCACTCCCATCTAGGGCGTTGCTGATGCAGCATTTGCGGAAGCTCTTGACAACAAGCTCTTCTGGGATAAGTTCCCATGCTGTCTTGACCCACTCGCAAATCTGCGCCAAAGGTGGTTTCTTGAGCCTGCCTGTCGGGGTGTAGGTGTGCTTCGCTGTGGCCATCCACTCTGTGTACAGACGTTTCAAATGGACTTTGAAAGGTCTGTTCGCGCAAACATCCAAGGGCTGGAGTATCGATGTCATGCCGCCTGGGACGATGACATGGTCAGTGTTGCCTTCCTTAAGACGTTTTTTTACGTTTTGAGTCAGGTGCCCTTGGAAGCTGTCCATGACGAGCATGCTTCTTTTTCTTAGAAGGGCTCCGGGGCGACGTTCCCACACACACTTCAGCCAGCCGATGACAAATTGGTTGTCCATCCACCCTTTCTCCTGCGCCCTAACGAAAATACCTGATGGCAACTTTTTTTTTTTTCGGGATGGTTTTGCGCTTGAAGATGACATAGGGTGGCAGTTTCCTTCCGTCTGCTAATATCGTCAACATGACTGTACATCTCTGCTTCTCATTGCCACCTGTGCGCACAGTAACTGATTTCGCGCCAGTAGCATTGACTGGTTTATCACTGGGCATTTCAAAATAGACAGGTGTTTGGTCAGCATAGCCCATCAGCCCCATGAGGTAGGAATGCTGCTGCCATAACCGTATGATGTGCCGCTGAAAAGCTAAAATCTTATCGTTGTAGGCCTCTGGAAGTCGCTGACAAACACTGGTTTTTCATCGTTTGGATAAACCATTACTTTTATAAAAATGGTAAATCCAATTCGCACTAGCTTTAAATTCTTGATTTACAGATTTACACCCAATTCCCACGCAATCGTCAAAGCCTGCATCTGGCACATCTACGTCATAACTGAATATCCAAACTGCCGTAATTCACTTACGTATGCATGCAATCTTTCTTCAACGGGTTGAAACTTGGCTTTCATGCCCCTGAAAGCACGCCTATTCACATTGCATTCTTGCAACTTCACTTTGTCTTGTCGCCACTGCCTGACGCAAGACTCTGATATGTCGAATTTTCTGCCTGCCGCACTGTTACCAATATCCTCGGCCTCTGCTATCACTTTTAACTTTTCACCGGCAGTAAATGAACGAAGCCATTTCGACATTGTACCGGGCTGATAACACTATGAAAAGCGGAGAGAGCACAATGCCTGCTGTACACGACACAATGGCGACACAAAGTACCGGTAAACAGTCACATTCCTGAGCATCCAGAACAACGGCCAAGTCATCTGCGCAGTTGCCAAGTCTCCCGCGAGTGCCAGCAACTCGCGCTGTCGCCAAGTTTACCATTCGCGCCAACCCTCAAAATGGAAATTTTCCATGTACGACGTGCACCCCACTTTTTGACATCCAAATTTTGGAAAAATTATGCGCGTGGTACATGGGTGTTTACGGTATATTAAGACTAGTAGATGGTTTTGGTTCGAATGGGCAAGATGATTTTGAAGGTAAATTTGATGTTGAGGGCCGAGAGTTGACTGAAACGAGAGACATTAGGGTGAGACAGGAGGAGAATGTTGACAGAGGGTGGAGGTTAATTATTGCAGCATTGGATGATGGAGATAAGTGTTTCAGTGATCCTAGAGTACAAAGGATTTTGGCATTGTTCTGTATGGGTGGAAGTGTGACATGTAGGCAAGAGAGAGTACATTGTGGGGGGTGGCAAGTTTGCCTAAGTGAAGTGAGTGTTCACAAAATTCATGAGTATAGGAAGTTTCATGTAGGCATATGTTTGTGGATTTTTCAGGAATTATACTACTGGTCGAACTTGAAAATTAGTATATTTGTTGTGTGGTGCAATGTCTGTAGGCCTAAAATAATTAAGTTTTCGCATCAGTCATGCCCTGGTCCAGGAGAATCACCACACAGGGCCATGTTGTCAGATTCATTTCCTGTTTGTTTGGGCCCTCACAAATTGCCAAGGAAATTTCAGTATTTATTTGTTTGAATTTGTAATGTGAAATGTGTTGTTTAGTATGTATCAATGGTCTTCATTTAATTTGGCTTGTATTTGTCATTACACTCTGCAAAAGGTTTTAATTAACGTAATTTAATTTAGTAAACATGTATGAAAGTGCAGCAAATAATTATCATACACAATTTAGGCCTATGTAATAAAATTTGAATGGTAACACAGTCTGTATGAAAGATAAATTTAAATTAAAAATCATTTACAATTTTTAAGCAACAGATACTGCAAAAATTAATAAATGTACTGTTTACTTACATAAATACTACTTTGAAATATTAATTTAAATACTGACAATTTCATTTTGTATGTTTAATGGTCTGTACAAGAATGGAATGTGTAGGTGTTGGCACAAGTTTGCTGTTTCATTTTTTGAGTAAGTTAACAGTGTTTGTAATGGGATATACAGCATATGAGAATGTGAGAGATAAAGGTTTTACTATTTTATATTTTTGAGAAATTTAAGGTGTTTATAACCAGTAAATTTTAAAACTGTATAAAAGTTCAGATTTTTGAAGGAGTATGTTGCTGTTTATTCAAGTTACATTATTTATTGTCTTGATGTTTTGTTATTTGGAAATGTTTGTGTTTTGTAAAACGGTTGTGATTCTTGTGTAAAACTGTGTTTCTTGCCACACATTGTAAATGGGAGAAGTCTACCATCCATGATTTATTTGTATTTGGGAAGTAATTCTATGATAATTGTTGTAATGTTTAATGTTTGCTTTGTAAATGTTGGTAACGTCTGTTTCAATAATTTTAACAGGTTATTGTTGATAACTTTGGAAAATGGTTTGAACATTACAAGGTAGGCTATTTAATAATTGAACATTGAACTGTCAAAATGTCTATAAAGAAAACATTGATTAACCAAGAGTGTTAATGAGATGAGAGTCAATATTTGTTTCATAGTGCTTACAAAGTTTTAGTCATATGTCTTTTAACTCACTTTTGATTAGGTAAATTTGTTCAAATGATTATATGTAATATTTGTGTATATTTCAAGTACAAGCATCATTCTGCTGCCGAACCAGTTGGGAAGTTAAATTTTTTAGTTTGCTAAACAAAATTAACTTGGGGGGGAGGGGGGGGTTTTAACGTGGCCCAGGCCCAAGATTAATTTTTACATGTTTCAATTTTAGTTGTCACTTATAATGTAGGCCTGTCTGAGAGTTTTGTTACGAACAGTTTTGTTAAGAACTATTTGTTAAAAGCCAGCACGTCATATTTAAAATAATCAATTTCAGTAACATTTAACTTGGTAATTAGAAATTACTCATCTAACAGTAAGAATAACAGTTTGCTTACTTATATTCATATTTATTTAAAATTTAAATGATTTTGTTTATATCTAGTAAATTTCAATATGCATTTTTGCTTAAATTCTTTGCACTTAAAATTTAACGAAATTATATTTCTTCATTGTTAAAGCTTGGAGTGTGAAAAGGACAGACATCAATCTAAATTTTGAGTTTCCAGGAAAAGTTGCTACATTTCAGTGCAAAACCAGCCTATACGAATGATCGTTAAGAATTTGCCACCATATTTAGTTGCAACCAATAAAATCACAGACTGTTGCTGATTGGCCGCGCCAATTTTAAATTTAATGTTTCTTTCATCTAGTAACAAGGTTAGTACTTAATATATTTGTACATAATTGATTTGGAAACTAAAATTTTAACATTATTAATTACATGTTGAAATATCACGAGCTTAAAATATTCTTTTAATTATGTAAAGCGTAATATTTTGAAATTGTTTCCTGTAATGGCCGCGGGGCGGCACCACTGACTGGTAACGCCAGTAGTTTGCGCGCGAAGTCGCCAGGACTCATTGGCGAGATGTAGGCCGAGATGGTTGTGGGTTGGCGGACGCGGAGTTTTCTCGTATTCAAGATGGCTTGAGAGGTGGTTGTGCAGAAGTTGAGTGACGATGGAGGCAGAACCGTGAGGGTTCTGCGGCATTACTCCCTGGTACCTGTATTAAACACACCCCTGGAACATCTCTAGGAGCTCCCTGGTACCTGTAGTAGGCCCAGACTTTCATTTAGTTAAAATATGTTTTAAAGTAATTTGTGAAGTTCGTTTTTCTTTTCTACAAAGAGAAACTGATAAATTCTTGGTGATCACCGGCCTATAGTTTTGTTAAATGTAAACTTTTCTTCGGTTTGCTCAAAAGGTCCTTCCAGACAGTCTGAATTTTAAGTATGTATACGTTTGGACAATAACTTCATCAATAAACCCCAAGATTTACGAGAATTCTCCTGTTTTTCAATTCTCATCTCATGCTGTGTTGTAAGAACCCACGCCCTTTTTGTAATGCTGAGGTAGTTGTGGACAGGGAGGCATACTGTCAATGCACCACATTTTTGGTCGTCCATTGTAGGACAGTTATAGCCAAAGCACCACATTTTTGTCTGCCCAACGCAGGACACACTACAATAGCCTATATCTACATACTTCCGATACTCTGTTAGTTTTGCAGTATACAAATAAATTTTTATGAATATTCAGTGTAAACTCTGCATACTAATTTATGAAAAGAAAGCACACTACAGAAAAGTGCAGAATATCATACACACAATATACACCACATAAACACTGTTTCGAAGCCCTCCAGTATCACTTAAGACTGACTTATCAGACTGCTATAACTCACAAATGTACAAAACAGATATATGCTAAAGATATATGGATATATCAGATACAGCAATGCACTGAAATATGTTACAGATTCCCAACCATTAAAATTACTGTATATGATCACTGCTTACTTATTAACTCCTGTAGTAAAGACTGTTCAACGAAAATCTTGTTGCTAGAAATTACATGTCCTGGCATGAAAACTGGTTGGTAGCTACTAGCTGCAACTGATTTCATGTGGCATTTGCACTTTCAGAACACCCGGTACAAAACACATTTTGTCACATCATAATCAACGAAAGAGAAAATGAAAATAAAAGCTACGCTTAATGTTTTGAGGTACTTGTATTACTGATCTGACCAATCAGTAGTGGTGTACTGTACTATTGTAGACATATGCCATTGCAATATTATTTCATCCCAAAAATCTTAGAATGAGAATGCAAAAACTAAAAAATGAGAAAACAAGCATAGTTTAGCTGTATCCAACACTTCCACAAACCCAAACAGAACATTCAAGATTCCATAAGGAATTAGTCAACAACAAATAAAGGAAAATATAATAAATATAAAAAAATAAAACTAAAAAAAATTAATCTGTAAAACTAAGGACACCATAATTAAGACAGCACAGACAATACTGGGATGAAGACAATGTTGGACACAAGACAGGATAACGACGTCACATTCTGTGGTTTGTTTTTTCCTTTGTTGTTGACCAATTGCTTACAAGATCTTTCATGTTCTGTTGTTTTGGTTAATGGATGTATTGACTACAGCTAAACTAGGCTTGTTTTCTCATTTTTTTTTCATTTGTTTTTTCTTAGTTACATTCTCAGATTTCTGGGGTGACATAATATCGCAATGGAGTATGTTCACAATAGTATAGAAAGTTATTCTGTCCCACTGAAAGAAACATTCAAAGACACAATCAGTAGTTGGCTACAGTAAATGCTTAGTGACAAAATTTCAGTTTTTCTGACAATATTTAATAATAGTAATTTTATAATTACTACAGGAAAATAAATTCACATACCTCACAACATTACTAGAACCAAGCTCCTTAGCAGTCGTAAGAAAGAACTAGATTAACTTTAATACTTCCCTTTCAGTAGTTGCTGTAAAAAATTATGTCTACTTCTAAAAATTTGAAATATATATTGTGCACCTTAAAATTGTGTTGATAAATTGAATGTGCATTATATCAACTTTAAAAATAAAATACATATAATGCAATAATAGCCTTAAATTAGAACTGTACTTTCTTATAACAGTACTAATTTAAAATGAACCCCTCACTTAATATTTTTAAAGAATTGCAGCAAAATGTTTCAACATATAGACCTATGGAAATTTAAAAGAAATATAATCAATGTAGAAAGAACAAAATATATAACCAGACAGTCTATAAAAACTATGAATACCTCGCTACAAGTCCAAGTAACTGATGGGACTTACCGCTACACTTTCAAACTTTCTATGCCCATGTGATTGGTAGCAAATAAACCATCCAAGATTATGAACACACAGTGATGAGTCACAGAAAGTTAATTATTATAAGAACAAAAATATGATTGCCTGGGACACATGTGACTGCTACGACGACATCTGATATAGTATTATCTTTCTCAGACAAGATAACTCAAAGAGCCACTTGAGTCTTATCCATACCTTGGCAAGACGCTGCATCTGTTCTTTGCCATGATCATGTGCTTTCCCTGGGGTCTTGCTTGGATAGCTGCCATCTGCTACAGTGTTTGGCCACACACGAAGATCCAGCATACCCTGCATGAAGCATTTACATTCAGTGGCCACTAGCAACTTACGTGGGTGTGCTCACTAAAAATTCTAGCGTGAACTTTACATCACAAATAAGCTGGATCCATTTTCATTTTAAAAAATCTTAAGAATACATGGTTTACATATACATACTCTGTTCACATCCTTTCACTTGCAACCATATAGTAAGTGGGTGGACACAGTTTTTACAGAGTTATAAAAAAAAATAATGTTTCAAAAATGTTTGAAGTCTAACACAGCATGTAACGGAACCAAACATAATTTAAATAATTATCATGCTACAAGTTTCGCTATGGTATCTTAACAAGGAAGGTATCACAACAAGTTTTTGTTACATTACTTTCTAGAAAAAAACACATTCCCACATTTCTGCCAGTATTACAATTATTAAAATTATTAAAACTATTTTTTCCTCTAATCTTTATTTAATAGCACATGCATAAGTTAGATGCTGTTGCCCTAATAAGTCTTTATTACTCGATCTCCACAAAATATGTTAAGAGTTATTCACTGTTCACCACAATGTTCAAACTGTTAACACTGTTATGTGTTATGTTAATTGACAACTACTGTACTGTATACTAACAGATGTAGTGATTGTTCAAATCTAACTTAGCAATATGTGGTTTGTACAGATGACCATAAAGTTATTGAATGTTATTAGCCTTTTAATACAAAACTTTAAGTAAAATAATACAATTGCAGGCAGAAATACAGATGAAGCACAATAAGATGATCAGCATTTCCAACTTTCAAGAAATATTAAAACTGGCTACCATGTAATACAGTATTAAACATTAACATGACAGCAGCTTGACTTTAAATAAATGTGGTTATTGTGAGCGAGGCCCCGCTGCACACCATTTTGAATATTGCTTTAGTATTTAACATGTTTGTCTAAAAGCTTTGCTAAGATTGTAAGTTACAACTGTCATTTGGTGTACTTTTGTTACCTGTCGAAAGACACCATGCTTGCCAAATAAGGAGATGGTAGCACCACCCACTGGTTGCATTTGCGATGGGCCAATACAGTCGTACACTGTCAAAGCCAGCTGTGCGTTTCTGGGTAGATCACTAAACATTACAGGCAACGTAACCCATTCATTCCAACTGAAAAAAAAATATCATAAGATACATTAAAATAATATCAGTAACATCGAACTAAAACATGATATTCAATTAACAGTATACATTTTATAACAATCATCATGCAATGTTTAGGCCTACAACTGAAACAAAGTACAGTTGGAAATTTTTTAAAAATAGCTGCTGGCACATACACCCAGCTGTAGAGTACCATGAAAAGGTTGTGTCAGTGAGTGAGGCATTGAGCCAAGACGAGAACAATATGAGGACAGTACGAAACTCGCTGTAAAATATGTAACAAAACTGAAAAACCCATAGAAAACCAGTTGGCCAAAGACAATGTATGCCATGTTTACCACATGAGAAAATTGGGAGTGACTCCATCAGGAATCAAACCTGGATTTCTATGAAAGAACGCAGCTGTAGAGAAAATCTACAGTTTTATAAGTAGGTACTGTTATAATATTTAGTATGATCATGAATCTTCAGGTGCCCAGTTACCATGGAAACTATTTCATGTGAGAGACTTAACTGCACAGTTTTGTTCAGTTTAATTTTGCAGTGCAGGGTATGTTTGAAAATAAATCATCAAATTTTAATATAAAACCTGTTCATGAGTTTTATTAGAAAGTCTGGGATGGAAATATGCAAAATTTTTTCTCTGCTATGTGCACATTACAGGTGAATGAAAATACGGCATCACATACTTAACTTGGAAACAGCCTAACAAGTATAACTATGCATGCCATGTTGCAGGCTAATGAAGGGTAATGTGAAGTACATAGGTGTGAATGTAACAGAAGCATGTGGAGTTCAACAAGTACAGTGAAGTGAGAAATTGAAGCAATCGCAGCTTACAAATTGTTTTGCTGCTCCAGCAGATGAAAAAGAAACAGAAGAAAACATTCTGTCTATTCAGAAACCAGGTTAGATGTCAACGGACATAAGAACAAGTTGATCTCAAACATTCAACAACCATTGCAGCACATGTTTAAAGAAGAACGCTGTAAGAAACTTGGATGGGTGTGTATGGTAGATAAACAGTAAGCAAGCATTTAACCAAAATGATGCATTTGTTAAGTATAATCTGTTCCACCATAGTAAAATATAAGAGATTTTGGCATCAGCAATTGTTTCTTAGAAATACATTATGCAAGAAATTTTTTTGCTCAGAAAACTGCTACTTTTAATGTTGAGTTATGTAACACGCCCTCTTAAACATGATCACATCAGTGGGATAGTAAGATCTGTTATTTGTTCCCTAAAACAGAGTAACTCTGAAGTTTTGCATGGTTTTAGTGGCCCCTTCTAAGTTTCCGACTACCTAGCTACTGCAGTATAAATTTCACATTAATCTCAAATACAAAACAAGACTATACTTTAATTTTTTTATTACTTAATCACTGGTTCTTAGATTTGTGTGGGTCTCGTCAACTTTCAGAGATTATGTAGAAGCCTGAGCATGCTGCAGTTTGGCAATAGTGATTGGCAGTTGTTACAATGATTGAAAGGGACAAGTCATACTACATGTAAGGTCAGACCATAGTAGGTCTAGTAGTGCATAAAAAAACCTTCCAACAGTACTTCACAGTATATAAACATATACCTGAATACTTATTGTATATTTAGGGCAACAGATTTTACTAAAAACTGCTAGGATTTGAAGAGGCAAAAACAGATAAGTTTGTGTGTCAAAAATGCATGTTCTGAAGTGATGGTAATAATGGTATTAAAACTGTTACTGTTGAGTATGTTGTGTGTTATATCTAAGAGGCTATGTAATCTATAGCGCAATGGTCATGTTGTGTAGTATTTTCCGTGAGAGAAAGGGAAGTTTTTGTAGTCGCTGTTGAACAGAGTAGTAGAGGTTTATGCTGGCGCAATGGAAGCAAGTAAATTTTATTTCAAATGATCCACATATTATCAACAGTGGTAGCACGAGTCCGTGGATATTAAGTTATGAGAATTGAAAAGTGAGAGACATATGAATCCGAAGTATGTTGTCACGAGAGAAGTATAACCTGACGCTATTCGCTGGAGACAATTTTTCAGCTTGGAAGTTTAGAGTCAAAAGTATATTAAGTGAAAGTGGAGTAGCAGGCGCAGTTGAAGATGGCACATCTACAGAACCAGAAGCAAATCGAAAGAAGCCAAGGCCCAATTAATTGTAACTGTGCCAGTAGCAGACAGCTACTTGGAATATTTACTAAATGAAACTTCGGCATACACCATGTTTAAGAACTTGGAGGACAACATCAGGAAAAAGGGAGTACAAAGTAAACTGTTCCTGCGTCGGCAATTAAGCAGTATGAAATACACAGAGAGAGATTCCCTTATGGAACATTTCATAAAAATGGAGGAAATTTACTCTCAGATGAAAGAAGCAGGTGGAGAACTTCCAGAAGAAGAGTAAGTAAACTTACTATATATTACTTTCAATGCCCAAGTCGTATATGAGTTTCGTCACTGCACACGAGGTTACGGACAATCTAACCATGAACTTTGTGAAGGATTGTCTTCTTGGAGAAGATGAAAAAAGGAAGAAAAGTGCAAATGAAGAGAATGAGTCAACAAGTTACTAGTTTTTCTGCTATTCATGCAGAAGAAGAGACCATAAACAGCACCAGAGCAAGAGGGAAGACACAAGTATACAGTTATAGAGGTTACTTCAGAGGGCGACCAACTTCGAGACCATTCCAAGGAATGAGGCAAGCAGCAAGCAGAGGACATAGTCGAGATTACAGGTTTTGAGGAGGACAAAACTGAGGTCGTGGCGTGAGAAGAGGAACATCTGCCAACTCTTACATAGCCGAAGATAATAATGATTCAAATCGTGTAGTTTTCTTGGGCTTATCAGATGAATGTATGAATATGTGTGAAAATGATAAGGGTGATAAAATTGTGTTTTGTGTAGATTCTGGAAGCTCAGATCATATTGTAGGTGAGAAGAGGTATTTTTCAGAGTACATATTTAGAACTACAACAACCTAGGAAAATATGTGCTGCAAGAAATGGTGCGGAATTGGAAGCAGTTGGTATCGAAAATATAAAGGTTTGCTGTTTTAACTATAATGATGATCCAATCTATTGCACTAGGCCAGAAGTTAGAAAAAGTCTGTTGCCTGTGTCAAAACTTGAAAGTAGAGGCACGAGAGTGATTTTTGATGAAGGAAGTGTAAAAACTTTCTTGAATAATGATTTGATTATGGTAGGCAATAGGAAGGGTTCACTGTACACTGTTGAGATGGTGGTGGACCGTCCCGAGACTAGCTACACAAGTAGTAAAGATAAGAGTTCAAATAAATTGCTTCAGTTGTGGCATAGGCACCTTGGATACTGTAATGGGGATGGGGATTCGTTGTTTGTCGGCTTGTTTGTTGTTGTAGTGACTTGTAGTGGGGATGGCGGATCTCTGCTGTTTATTGTTATTAAATGGTGTAACAGGAGAATAATGAAGCAAAGAAAGTCTGGAACTGGAACTTCTTATCCCTTGCAGCCACCTTCTATTTGCGGCGACTACTCCAGAAATTAGACTTTTATTTTTACATCCCCGGATAGCCTGAGGTTTTCACCGTAAAGGTTCACGTAGAGAGAAAACAACAAAAAATATTTATAAACTTTCGGTTTCTTTTATTGACAGTTCACCAGACGTACATAGCACAGTCTTTGCTAAAGTACTCAAATTCATTCCAGTAACTATCTACTTAAAATGTAAAAGTGAATTGGTGATACCGGTGCCTGAATTCACAACGTCATGAGTTCGTCCAGGTCTTTCATAAATTGTGAAATGCCTCAGTTTGCTCCACAAAAGAAAATCTAAACTACAGGATACAAATAACTACTTTCCCCGACGGTGTCGTAAAACCGTAACATCCACATGTGCAGCTGTTTCGTGCACATACTTACATGAGTATTGCTACACTCAGTAAACAAAGCAAAACAAAAAAAATATTGCCCACTCTACTGGCGAATCCACCCTCTAGGCTGCACGTCAATACATCCTCTTCCTCCCACCATGACGCCCCAACTAACAAAACACTTAGCCGGCCATCTTTCTGCGACAGAGTCCAAGCTCCGACATACCACGACTAACTTCTCCCGGGCGAACACTCCGACTAACTCGGCCGAGCGGCGGAGGGATACAACGGGACCAAAGTTGATTGAAAAGCCGGTCAATTGACATTTATAACATAAAAAAATATGTAACATAGTTACTGACAAATTTGCAAAGCGTTTTATTCCACAATACCAGCTAAATATTAATTAGTTTATGAATTTGGGATGTGCTGCGTCACCAATCTGTCGCGGATCACCACCTTTTCGGAGTTCTGTTGCACACGACACTAACACCACGTCGAAGGCCTAACGAAATGCTGCTCTTGCTGCATTCCAGCACGCTACTGTATGTGCCTCCAAGCGTTTGAACTCTGACCTGCCTGCTAGATAAATCCCATTCCAGAAGAAGCAGGCTAAGAGGCTAATTGAAATTTTAAAAATCCAAATGAGGCAAAATATATGAGAAAGTTACTTAGAAAGGTTGCTTGAAATTAAATTAGCTTTAAAATGAGTCCAAACACAATATAAATCAGATAAAATTGACACACAAAATTTACTACTTTTATCCTGCTTAACTGTTAAACCTTAAATTTTGAATAAATTTTACTGTTAATTTCTCTGCTATTAGTATGTTGGATACCGCCATATACATCCTTATACTTGGTTACGTTGGCCTAGTTATGAACAACAACATATAATAAAAAAATAGAAATAACTATATGATAAGAGGCCAAGTATTTGCTACGTGCCAGTGCACGTCACAATACAATAATTTAAAGGTGTTGTGTAAAAACAAATTAGTTGATGGTCTAGAGGAAATTACAAACATAAAACGTACAAATGATTTGTGTGAATTATGTTTCATAAGAAAAATTAGTAGACTACCTTTTAAAGGAACATATGAAAGGGCTAGAAAACCACTGGAAATAATTCATACTGATGCTTGTGGTCCCATTAGTCCAACATCATGGGATGGTTATAGTTACTTTGTTAACTTTATTGATGACTATACACATTTTGTAGTAATTTACCTGTTAAAAAGTAAAAGTGAGGTGAAACATTTTAAGAGATATTATGCTACTAAACATTTTAGTGCAGATATCTTAAAGGTAAAGTCAGATAACGGAGGTGAATATGTAAATCAAGAGTTTAGAGCATTTTGTAAAAGTAAAGGTATTAGGATGATATTTACTGTTCCATATAACCCTCAACTAAACGGAGTCGCACAACGCATCAATAGAACGTTAGTTGACAAAGCGAGAATTTGCCTAGAGATATGTGCTGTATATTAAGCTGCTCATGCAACAAACAGGAGCCCAACTGTAGCCCATGATAAAACTCCACTTGAATTGTAGGAAGGAAAACAACCTAATATAAGAAATCTTTAAGTACATATCAAAGAATTGGTGTAATGTTTATTTGATTGAACATAGTATCAGATACCAAATTCATTAAGAGCTCCAGTAGGTCAGGTGAATGTGCAAGACATGCTATAGGTCTATGGTACCCATTAAACAGAAAACTGAATCTAAAGTTCAAATGCACTTCGTCATATGTAAAATGGTTACCTAAGAAGAAACATTTGGGCGTTTTGTCTGTTTTGTTAGCCTGGCAAAAATATGTTTTGTGCAATTAAGATAATTTTGTCTCACCTTCGGAACTGACTGACATTATTTTTGTGGTTTACACAACACATAGTTCTTATTCAACAAAATTTGAGCAATGGCACATGTCCACTAGCCAATGCATCTGTATCGGTCGGGTGTTTTTTCATCATAATACTGAGCTACACCAAGGTGTGCCAGTACAAGCCAACAAGCTCAGTTATACTAGCAGAAAATGGTTTCATCATATCTGTGCTGTATGGATGAGTAATAAAACACCAAGAAGTAAGTGTAGAGTTGCGAACAGAACAATGCATTGTCAGACTTACTTCCACCTGGAGGTGAAGTGCTTGTAGGAAGTGGTGACTGGCAGAGCTAGAGGTCTACCATCTGCAAACACCTGGCACATCACCATCAGATCAGCACAGCCATCTTGGTATAGTCCTGAGAACTTCAGCATAGGATCAGTCAGCAGCTTCTCATATTCCGGCTTTTGACGTCTGCCTTCTAAGGTGCCTCTGAAACACACAAGCAGCACTTGGCATAAAACACGTCAACAACATTACCATGGGTGCCACCAAGTTGGAACGTACCGGAACACCATTCCAGCATTGCTTTGTAAGATTTCTTTCTTTCTCCATTTCTAAAAATATTCTAAAAATCAAGAAATCTGCTCTCAAATGTTTTGTTTCTCCTAGTGACAGTCACAAAATGTTGTGTTGAAGCTGCAGCTTCCATCAGTCACCTTCTCTTCCCCAAAATGGTAAGACCGCATATCTACAGACTAGGGCTCGCTAAAAAACGACTTTGGCACATTGTAGTAAAGATGGTGTTTTTCAGCTAAACAGTGGGTTCAGGAACAGATGATAAACATCATAGCGAGAAAATAAGCACAACTGAGATACATAGTACTGTGCTGGGTACAACCTGACAGCTGCACTGGCATATTGATGTACATCCCCACACACCAAAATCAATTTTATTAAGGGCACTACCTATACAAGTTGCTTGTATATGTGTGCGAGACACAAAAACAATAGAGCACTAACAGAGCTGCCAAACGTATGTACATAGTGCAGTATTTAACGGTGGTGCGATCTAGCAGCAAACAAATTTAATGTCCATCGTGCTCAGTTTGCTTTTACCAGATTCTGTGCTTCATACTTCCATCATATTTAATATTTTATAAAGTGCCTAAAAAAATGTGTAATTCTAAAGCTATGTTTATTTCACATGCTAACTATAGTGTACTTTAAACTTTTGTGAAGTGTGCTGGTTTATGTTTCAGCCACTGTACTGTAAGAATCACAACACTTGAGGGTTCAGATATTACTATGTGCCGTGCCTTAATCTTTTTAAGTTACCTCGCTTTCTAATGCAAATATCTTAAAAGAACTTCATCTAACACAAAAATATCTGTAAACAGCTGCACACGCAATGAAAGGTGTAGTTACTTTAAGGCTATCCATAATTATATAATTGTTCCCAATAGTGTCCTTTTAGATAACTGAACCGGATACAGGATGGAAAAAGAATTGTTAATGATACTAGTGACTGCATTAACTTCCTACTGAAAATTTTTACGAAGCATATTTTCACAAAATAGCATAACAAAGTAAAAATTTGCATGGTAAAAGCAGCAGACAACCAACGAAAATAAACTTACTGAAATAAAAAATGTCACTAATACTAGATATCACAGGCTACAAGTTGAAAGTTATGAAATCACAAAAAATTATTTTTAGTTACTAAAATATTTCTGGACATGAAGGACATTATATTATTGTTATGTTACTGTCATAACACAACTTTATTCTCAAAAAGGATTCAACACAGGGCATAACTTATTAAAATAAACTACCTAAAAATATAACTTCAATAAAAATTATACAGAACTTAAAAACGAATTCAGGAAAGTTACAGTGAAAATAAAATCGCAAAACTGATCTACAAGATTTGTAGAGTTGGCTGAACATTATCCAAGATGTATATAAATAAATCATTGTAATTTATATATATATTACGCTAGTGTATCTGTGTGTATGTCTGTACTATTGTGATTTTTTATGACATACCGTACTGTACCTAATTTCAATTGTATTCTGTAATGACAAAGCCAATATCACAAACAAGATGTTTTCTGTGGACTATTGGTAGATAATGTATAAATAAACAAATGAATAAAAATAAATATTTTGAAAGTAGGTTTGGGTACACTAAAAAACAAAACCATTTTATCTTGCCAGAATATTTTGATTTTAGCAAATTGTAGAATTCCTCCATATTATAATACAAAGTTTATAGCTATGCAAACAGTTAATTCACAGGAATGTGTGTTGGCCGTAACAAGTGTACAGTCCCTTCTATGATGTGACGAGCTGCCACGGAGAGGTATAGTAGTGCAATAAGAGAGTACAGCAGCACAACGCCTCTCTCTCTCACCACCCTTGGGAGATCACTTAAAAATAAAACTTGTGGCTCATTACTACATAGCCTATCATCTTGACGTGCTCTGTCCTGCTTCTGGAGAGTGACATGTGACCTGAACAACCTTATAGTTAAACGCTTTACCTCACTTCAAAATCAGCATAAATTACTTGGCAGATCTATACACTTTTTGAACAATAAACTGGAAAAAAAATTAACAACTTCTACATAGAGATAATAAAGAGGAAGTTTAGTGAGTGAGTTTGGTCAGCATTTAAACTTCAGCGCTGGTGAGGGATGACATAAGGTGAGTATGGAGCAGTGCCGGAATGAAATGGGAGAGAGAAACAGGAGATCCCAGGAAAAACCTACCGACCAACAGCATCATCTGGCACAATTCCCACATATGAAAATCCGGGGTCTGACCCCACCGGGAATCGAACCCGGATTGCCTTGGTGGGAGGCGAGAGGTCTGATCCCTCGGCCCCAGAGTGAAGTTTAGAAACTTATGCCTGAAAAGCCTACCGATGCTGGTATCACGTCACTAGAAGCAAGAAGAGAATGCCTCTATTGCATTTTTAACAAACTGGTTACATGCTGTGCACCAATGATGTGTTCATTCTACATGTGTTATTTCCGAACATGACTGCACACTGCAAAGACAGTAAAACTTGAATGGTATATTTTAAATGTTATTAGATTTTTAAATTTTAATTCATGTGACGATATTAGTCTTAAGAGAGATGCCTACCACGTCCTTCAAATGTGTTTCAGTGTGTTCGTAAATACTTTTATTTACAAAACAATTCCACATGTGCTAATTGAGCTAATTTATGCCCTTCGGATACGGACAGAACGTCACTGCTAAGCCACCATGCTCATTAAAAACACTTAGCCTTGACAGACTGCCACACAAAATGTAGTAACCGGACGTTCCCAAGAAATGTGCACAGAACTTTGCTACAGACTTTTCCACCAATATAAGTATATGGTCAACATGTAGCCTAAAGTCCCATAGTAAAAATGGATCTGCAGGAATTTTGCACGCTAGTTCAGAGCTGGTCTCATGGCGATGTGGCATTTGATACAGGCTTTACAGTCACCCATATAGCTGAGCCTTTAACACGCTGGTAAGGGACATCCTTTAAGTTAAGGGATTTCGAAGGCATACTGAAGTTGTAAAAATCACTGCTAAAGTAAAAATATTAACAGCATTACAGCTTCAACAATTTATTGTGAAATATTATATTTAGAACTCATTGCCAAGCTTGTCACAGTGTTCAAGATTAGTTTCGAGTATTTGTGTTGATTCATTTGTAAATAATTTTTCCAAAACTTAAAATAATAATGTTTCCTTGCTTAACCATGGGTCTAGCATGACTGACAAGCCTAGTTTTGCTCTCCCCAGAACATGATTTGGCCAAAAAGATTAATTTACATATCAACTTAGTAACTTATAAGACCATGACAAATAAACCTGAAAGTTATTTACACAGACTAGTATAAATAAGGTTTACTAAGAAGAGAGTGGCGAGTAGAGTGGTACACAGATGGGATGGGCGGGAGATAGAAGGAAGCCACAGAATATAAGAATCTAGGGGTTGTAATACAGGCTGATCGAAGGTAAGCCTAGACAAAGCATGTAGACAGAGTGGTTAAGAAGGGAAGAAGGTCTTTAAGACTGATCGGGAGGGTGTTGAAGGGGGTTAATGGTGAGGTGAAGGGATAGGTATATTGTATGATGGTACGTCCAGTATTGGAATATGCTGCTGCAGAGTGGGATCCGTACGTGAAGGTGGCGGTGCAGGAGCTGGAAAAGGTGCAGAGAAGGGCAGCGAGGAGGGTGATGAATAAATGGAAAATGCAGGGTCAGGCTGGTGAGGAGGAAAGGAACTTTAGGCCTAGCGTGATGAAGGAATTGGGAAGGAAACCGTTGAGGGACAGGAGGAGGATGGAAAGGCTCATTAGGTTGTATAGGGTGATGAATTGGGGAGGGGGGGTGATGGGTAAATTTGGCATGCAAATTAACTAAGGGAACTTTTAAGGGTAAACGTGGAAACAATAAGTTAGGTTAGTTTAGGTTACGTTAATTTAGGTTAGACTAAGGCAGTGTCCAAACTGGCAGAGAGTGTGCTCTCTCGCACACTTTTGACGTCAGAGAGTGTGTTTACTGCTGTCCGAATTCGAGGGAGAGTGGGCGAAAGGGAGAGTGGGCGAAAGGGAGAGTGGGCGAAAGGGAGAGTGGGCGAAAGGGAGAGTGGCTGAAAGGGAGATTGAGCGACGAGGTTCACTCGCTGCTCACTCTCGCACCCTCTGTGGCAGCCATATTATCTTAAAGTTAACACAATTTTTTGTGCTTTACCAATAATTATTTTTTCTCGTTTATTATTTTTAATCCACCATTCTTGTATTTGAAAAACTACATCAAAGCAGATAAGAACAGTAACAAGCATTAAATGGATTGTGGTTATTATAAAATTTCGATTTATCATCCCGGTTTTGTCATGGCCTGTACTATAAACTAAACAGTCACAAATGTGACAAAGTTAAAATATCTTTAAGGAAACATCGTGAAATTTACTTAAAATAGTGTAACATAAAGAAAAAATATTATTGATTCGAGATGAAATTATATATTTTAGAACATACATTGTTTATAAGAATTTTTAATGTCCTCGCTTACATTGATACATCGTGTACTTTATGAGCGGTAAAATCATTCAATGTTTTGTATTTATTTATGAGTTTTAAGACTTATCTAAATTAATTTGTTTACAGTATATATTATTATTTTAAGTTATTTACTATTCCTGCTGATAGAATGCAGTGTGCCAAGTGCATAGTGCGAGAGTGCACGTCCGAATTCGAATAAAGTGAACCAGAGTGAGCTAGAGGGAGAGTGAACAGTGAGAGTGAGCACTCTCTTGAGTTTGGACACGGCCTAAGTTAGGATACTTAACCTAACTTGATTTAACCTATTCTAACGAACTAACCTAATCTAACTTTAACCTAAACTAAAACAACAACCTAACCTAAACTAAAACAACAACCTAACCTAAACTAACACAACAACCTAACCTAACAAAAAAAAGTTTACGTAGGACATAGAACGTCACCAGAAACAAATTCATCAAAAAACTATTTATCTAAAATTAATAGTTTGACCGGTACACGATGAGTAGCTAAACTTGATATTTACCCTTAATTATCTACTTTAATATTAGACAATTATCCCTCCCTCTTTTAACTGAAAACTAAACACAGTGTACGGATTATACACAAAAATACACACAAATTATCTTAAAAAGAAGTGCTCCAATACACACACTTCCAGAAACTCCTCCGACTATACAGTTATGACACGAAATCAGTAGATACATTTTCTGCATGAAAAATTGTATTCCTCTTAACTGTATCAGACATACTCATAGCTAACAAAATTTCCATTTACATTTAGAGTAAAAATCCTCAACAAATAGTGTTCAGAGACACAAAACGTTTATTTCTATGAACGTATAATATATTTACAAAATATGTACACAGTTAAATGGGTCTATTTTACATGGCTACATTACATCATTATCATAATACTACCAATACTATTATATTTCATACTCATCCATGAGATTAAAACATGTATTTACATTTTAATTGTAACCTTAGTTTCGATAGTGTAACTGTACACGTAGGAAAACTTGTCGTCTAAATCTTCCATGGTACCTACACAACCAAATTCTTCAGAACGAAACCATCACCAACAAATTCGATGGACTGCAAACAAAAACGTTCAATTACTGGATAACTTATGTTCCAGTACACTTCCAAAAAGTCAACTACCTACAGCTAACCAAACAAGAATTAACACACATCCTCGACTTCGCCGTATACCCAGATTTACAAAACAACCTGACAAGCCACGCTACTCTGCCCGCCAGCAGAAGCAAATTTACGCCACGGCTATGAATCCTATTATGTAGCCAGAAATAATAAAAAAACACGGTTGTCGGGTAATAAACATTTTCAGTGGGTAAAATGGGACTGCTAATGACTAAAAAAAAGTGAGGCTACACACGAATAATAGAATGAATGTTGATAATAGAATAAAATGCTAAAAACAAGATAGTGTTTTCTGAGAAAACAAACAGACAGCTACATTCACAAACCACAGATCAAAAATGCATAAAAACCTACATTCACAGACCAAAAAATTACCTGTGAATTCCAATATAATGTGCACAATTAATAACGAAAATAGCTATAAACCGTAATATATCTATACTATAACACATACAAGTGAGAAATTATGAATAAATATGTGAGCTCAACACTATCCTCATTTTCCAGATATTTTTCTGTTTCAGGATTAAAGAAATCATTTCTAACGCCATGTTCTTCATTGCCAAATAAAAACAAGCGTGTGCCCCTTTCAATACTTTTTTTCTAACACACATGCAGATGGTAAACTAGTCAATCCTGTTCTATTGACGTCATATGTGCGTCATCAAGTGCCTTAAATGGAAAGGACCTTCACCCCACTATTCTTGTTCCTTTTTTATAGGCCTGATGCCCGAAGGAGGCAAGTAACCAAGGTCTGTACAATGGGTGTTGTAGCAAAAAGTCCCTTGACCAATCAGAACACAGCTCTGACTATTTCATTATACATTTTTATTAACTTTTCAAACTTAATTTTATTTG
>PNEQ01034307.1:37910-59143 GCA_003012365.1 Medauroidea extradentata
ATATATGTTTTTTTTTTTTTTTTTTAATCTGGAGAATTCTTCAGATCTCTCACAGTAACTTTACTGTTTAAACTATAGCCATCTAGAATATATGTTGCATTGCTATGTTCAGCCAAATGTCACTTCGGAAATAATGCTATCCTGTTCTGTTGCCCTCATTCTATCAGTCTCTCTCTCGCACGCACACACACACACTCTCTCTCTCTCTCTCTGTCGTAGAATTGAAGTCCCAAACAGAGTGTACATAAACAAGTAATTCAAACATATTAATATAACATATAAACAAAAGTGTGAATTTCAGAAAATATGTCATGTGTGTTAGTTTTACTAAAACATAGTAAAGATTGTTACAATTCACCTGTAAATGTTTGTTTGGTATTAATTATTCATGAACTATATGTTTACTATGGCATATGTGTTGATTTTACTGTTATCTACTGCACACAGCTTGGGTTAGGGAGGAACATGGCTCAAACTGCCTACTGTGAGGTTATCAAGCGCAAAGGCAGTGTTTGTGGCCTGGCACTTGCTTCCCTCGGATTTAACTGGGAGCTAATCCTGTAGAGAGTCATGTTAATCCTGCGAGGTCACATGAGGAAACCCATGACAATAAACATGCGAGGTGGGTTCTCCATGCTAGGAAGAAAAGACAGAATTCATGCTATGTGTAACACGCATTGTTAGTTCTGTTAGAAGGCGAAAATTATAGACGAGCATGAAGAGCTCGTGATCCAGCTACAAAATAAATAGTGAAGTTAAGCTTAACTCTACTTAGCTTAGGGGAAGTAACCTAAGTTTCCTGAAGGGCGAGCATGAGTGCCCGCAGTCCCATTATAGGTGAGAGATTCTTGACGCCTATCACGCAGTCAAGGCTAGGTTGAGCAGTACGAGAGCACTCGTTGTGCCATACACTCTCTGCAGTGCCATGACTGATTCCGCGATGCATTGATGGAAGATCAATGCATATCTAATTGCTTGATGCCTACCACACAGTCATGGCTGCGTTGTGCAGGACGAGAGCCCTCGCTGGGCCATACGCTCTCTACAGTGCCATGATTGATTCCGCGATGCATTGATAGAAGGTCAGTGCATATTTGATTACACGCAGCCATGGCTCGGTTGTGCAGTATGATAGCCCTCGCTGGATAATACGCTCTCTGCAGAATGCCAAGACTGATACCACAATGCATTAGCATGTTTAAGCCATTCGAAATTCCCACTTGGGAAAGTTGGCGAATTTTTCTTGATTCCCAGGTTGGTTCGACTTCTGCTTGGAGTTGGCTTCTTCTCCAGCCTGGTGATCTTCTTTTGGGGGGGGGGGGGCCTTACAGTAGTTTTTCGCACAAGATTTGTTTCGGCATCTTTTGCGTCATGCACACCGCTAGGCTATAATTCCCTAGTGCGAGCAATAGGGGATTAGTGGACTTGGCCACAGCTTTGTAGAAGATGCGAGTCAAGTGCTGGATGTGGTCTGTGAGCCGGGGATATTTCAGCTCATTGTTAAGGAATACATTGTGAGTACATCTTGGTGCTCCTGCAGCCCTTCTGAAGGCTTTGCTTTGGAGCACTGTTAGTGGGCGCATATGACACTTTGCAGCATATCCCCAGGCTGGGGCTGCACATATCAATATAGGCCTAACTAGGACTGAGTACAATCTTATCCCAGATTAGTGCTCAGATTGTGGTCGTTATTGAGGAGCTGGGCTAGGTGGACATTTGCCTGCTGTAACTTAGCATTGGTATGAGCTTTCCAGGTCTAGCATGACTCCAAGATATTTAGCCTTGGGTTGGTACTCGATTGGCGTGCCAAACAGGAAGGTCTGGGGAAGAGCTGAAGGAATTAGTCTTCGGGCAAAGACAACTGCTTCTGACCTGCCTACATTTATCTTGATGCGCCAGAGTGTGAACCAGGCCTCCAGGGCCTCTAATGCTTCTTGTACTTTGGCTACAGCAAGGGAGGCATGCCAAGAAGTTGCAAACACAGCTGTATCATCTGCATAGCTTGCAAGCTGGGTTGGGGGAATGGGGGGAATGTCAGCTATGTATATGTTAAACAATACTGGGCCAACAATTGAGCCCTGAGGCACTCCTGCTCTAATAGGGTAAGGGTTTGACCTTGCTCCAGGTAGCATAACTACAAAGCTGCGTTCGTTGAAGTAGCTATGCACTAATTTTATATAGCAGTCGGGAATGCCCACTCTGTGCATTCTGGCATGCCATATTCTGTCGGATGCTTTCCTTATGTCGGAAAATTTGACCCCCTTTTTTTTTTACTGCAGTCCGCCAAGTTACCAATAATGCTATACATTTTTGGCGCTCTTATCCAGGTGGCCGAGCTCAAAATCTGCCCACAATTTATCAAAACATTTTTTTTTTTCAATTTATGAAATACTTCCATTGTTCACAATTTAACATCTTGGCTCCAGAATTCTTTACTTACTTTATAATGTTAACAATGGAAAAAAGTAGGCGGAATTTGAGTCCAAACACCCGGGTTACAGCGCCAAAAAGTACAACATTGTCTGTAACCTTGATTGGCAGAAGGGCGAATGTTACAAAACTGTAAATTGACGGCAGGAGCAGAAAAACTGTTTATGAAAATATAACATATGATAAAAGCAAAATATATATGTGTGAGTATTAACACAAGTGTGCTGGTGATGCATGTACGAATTACATCCAGTTACACTAATTGCGCTATCTAATGTGAATGTTCAAATATAATATTTGGGACATACGACTTTTTGCCAGACTGTCTGTCATATTTGTTTTTAACATTTGTCCTTTTGCCAGTCAATGGAATGTGCATTCGCCTTTTTTCCAGGCTTTAAAAAATACATTAGTCTATATTACCAGCACTGAATGTGCTAAGATTGTTTTAATGTTCTGGAAAATTATTTTATAAAGTTAAAATAGAACCCTGTAATACCTCAATGTAAATTAAGACTTTCCCTATTTTGAAATGACGTAATTACAATGCTACACAGTGCAGTTTTGTTAATGTGAATGTGACAACATTGTGATACAAAATCAAGGATTCTCAGAATTTTCAATGAGGTATTTTTATTTCAATTATCAAGTAAAGTACAGTCACAATTTGAGCTACAAAATCAAAGATCTTCAGATTTTACAAGGTGATATTAATATTTAAAAAAACTCAGCACCGTAATAAATGTGAAATACATAAACATTTTAAGCCGCTAAATAATAAGTTCACAAAATGTTCAATTTAAATATTCATGCTTAACTCATGTTCAGTTTCAAAATCAATAAGAATTATTTAAATTTCAAGACACTGCAGTTTCATAAATGTGAAATATTGTCCACAATTTCAATTACAATACCAAAGTGTTCAAAAATTGTTCGCACTTCAAAACCTTACAGTTTTATAAAGTTGAAAAACACTGCACATAGGTACTTAGCAATCAAATCAGAAAAAAATATTTTAAGGGGGCATTTACACTTTTAATGTCTGCAAATTAATGAATACAAAATCTGACAAACAATTTTAAGACAAAAAATCAAGAAATCATAGCATGTGGTACAATTAAATATTTGAATAACAAAACGCAACTTTTTTCTACTAGAGAAATGTTCACATTGGGAGAAACTTGCAATGGAATGCCTGGAGTTTATTATAGCCTACAGCACTTTTTCCACGAATTTAAAATGTTCACAGTCCATAACCACAAACTTCAAATTTCGTCAGGAATTTCATCATTTTCATTTGTCTCTGATAGAATGTCAGGGACGTTTGGCATTGCTGAAAGCTGCAAATATTCGTGATGGCGTCGTTGATCTATTTCAATCCGTGCTGCTTGGCATTTCAAAGTTCCACTTTTTATTTTATTTTATCGGTTATTTCATTTCCGTCTTAGTTGTCATCAGTAAGGACATCGTTTTGATGTGACTCCTCTTGATCTTCTCTTTAAACCAATGCAGATGCCATCAGCAACATCATCTGCAAATCCTCGTCCGACCTCTCTTTCTACTTCAATCATAGCTTCTTCTCCATTTTCTTTAATTATGCCTATGTCTCCTACACGTTTAATCAAAACACTTGAACTAACTGAAACACTGGGTTCTACATCTTTGTTATATACTTCCCCCTTGCACAGGTAAAATTATTTTCATTTTTAGCCAATTGTCTCACGACATCTGGATCGTGAATTACAACATTTCCCCCTTCATTACTTGCAATCATTGTAAATCTGTACTTTCAGTGCCACTTAAAATTGCAAGTTGTCGCTTCCAGATTGTTTATTTAACTTTCTGGATTTTCTTCCTGAGAAATCGACAGTCCTAGAGTCAGTTTCGTTAGTTTCATATATCTTGACATCATGAATACGAACAATAAATAATTATGTAAATCTGTTAAGTTGAATAAAACTGCAGTGGCTATAGCAAACTCAACACGTTTAATCGTCCATTTTCCGATATGTTGTTTACACTTCTTGTCTTCCTTTGTTGCTACATCATGCAACATTGCCAACCTAATAACACTCAAATATTATTGTTTCCAACAACCCCCTCAATAAAATTATTTAATTCACATAGCTTACCATTCAGCACAAGTACAAGAAACAAACTGACCCCTTCAATACAAATTTCTCAAATTCAAGAACACAAAAGACAAAACAACAAAAAACAAAGGATCACACTTATACAATAAATAGAATTTGGGAGATACTGGGAAGTACAAAAAGTAACCCTTCGCATAACACAAGATTATGGTTCAAAAAAGAAACTTGGGTCACCTTCAAGTCCAAGACATTCAACAAATTTTACTAATGAGGACTTAATCAATGGCTTAGTAAGTCCATCAGCAACTTGATCATGGGTGCTAACATAATCTACTGCAATTATCCCTTCTTGAATTTTTTTCCCTAATGAAATGGTGATGAATGTCCACATATTTGAGTCTCTTATGGTTTTCGGGATTCTTTGACACTTTAATCGCAGCCTGGTTGTCCTCGTGGATTATGATTGACTCATTTGGCTGGAACACGTGAAGGTCTTTGAGAATTCATCTAATCCAGCACACCTCCGCTGCTGCTATGCTAAGTGCTACGTACTCTGCTTCTGTTGATGACAGCGACACAATTGCTTGCTTCTTAGACGGCCAAGTGACTGTGCATCCATAGATCTGGAACACAAATCCTGAGGTTGATTTTCTGTCTACCAGGTCTCCTCCCCAATCTGCATCGATATATCCCAGAACTGCTGGGGATGTTTTGTGACGTCTGTACACCAAGGACAGGTTGAGTGTTCCTTTAATGTGTCGTAATACACGTTTCAGAGCTCCCCATAACTCATCACTTGCACTGTTCTGATACCCGCTCAGAAAACTTAGGGTTGCACTTAGGTTTGGTCTTGATCCAACGGCAGCATACATAAGGCTCCCAATAAGTTGGCAACATCTTGCTTCTTTTGGTTTATTGTCAGCTTTCAACAGTTTTGAGGCTGGGTCCATGGGGGTAGCAACTGGTCTGTACTTAGTCAAAACATTCTTCAAGAAGTTAGTTTGGTTTATCTTCAATTGATCACTCTGTTCTGAACGAACTACACCACTAGCACTGCATTGATGGAATTTTTTAGGGATATTTAAATGCTGACAGGTACAGTCAAACTGACCGGCTAGTACTGACGAATCCTAAACGAAATTAGCAGCACCATTGTTCTGAGACGGAGAATGGTCCAAGGGGGAGATGTGCGAGGAGGTTGGCATCCTCTTCCTTCAAACCCCACAGCGTTTTTAAAAGAGTGGAACACAAAGAGCCCCTTTTCTTAACTCAAATTGCATTTAAATAGTATATGGAACTTTTTCACCAAGCAATGTGCAAAATACAATCGGAAATAAAATGCCAAATGATTTAAAGGCTAAAAGACTACATAATTAGTTTTCACCACCTTCAAAAACTCATCACAGGATGTTTGCCTGACGATGGGCACTTTGAAGACAGTCTTCTTCGGAAGCTTTGGAAGAAAACGTACTGTGACCTAAGATATTAACCTTTGGGCACTTAATGTTTATTACAGACACTGCTAAGTTTATATTAACAAGTTGTAAAAATATACTAATGGACGACTTGAAGTACACACCCCCTGAAGTCACCACAGGAGAAAAGTACTGTGGGAAACAAAGCTTGTTCACAAACATGCTGATTTGTTAGTTGGTATTTGCAGAAAGCAAAATTTTTGCACATTCATACATTTGCTCACAAGGGTAAAGAATATTAGTTTCAATTTCATGGTTAAGATACACAAATACATAAGATTAATGTTTACCTGAAAAAACTGCAAATTCCAAACAAATAATCAATTTTTTTGACGTACATCTCATCCAGGACATGTGAAGCCAAACAGTTAAATGAAGGTTATGTTCGGCTACGGTATCCATGAAGATAGGAATTGTATCCCACACCTGACTGAAGCTCCGCCTCTTTTCAAGATTTTGGGATAGAAAAAATTAGCTTATATTTTGTTGTCAGCATTATCTTTAATTTTAGGTGGCTTCCTAATGTAATTATTTTGTTATGTTTCTTTTTAATGTTTTTCTCTAGTTAACCTTTCTCCTTCCAATTTGGCCAATTTTATCCATTATCGTTTGAGGGTATTAAATATGTAGAGCTTGTAATTGTAACATTGGAAATACAACACTAACCAGCCAACATGAAAAATAGGTCAAAGGAAATAGTTAAAAAGTTACATTTTGAAAAAGTTCAGGAAAACTCAACCTGAAATTCTAACGGTTATCATAATGACTGGCATATAATGCCTCAAAAATTTGCAGCTATCCTACATGTGAGCATTTAAGCTATGATGACCTGCAGCCTTATAAAACACATAAGAGGATATTTTTTGGTACAATATGTTTAGCTAAACTTACATAAGTTGCAAATTGCTCTGCGCAGAAGAAACACTTGTCTTAACGCAACTAATTTGCTGGTTTTAATAAACAAACTGATAACACAAAATCATATAAAATACACTACAACATCATTCCAAGACTTTGAGGCAAAGTCATCTTGAAACAATGCAGCAACGACATTTGGAAACGTGCAGCAAATACATCTGGAAATGTGCAGCAAAGATATCTGGAAACATGCTGCAAAGACATCTTGAAAAGTTGCAGCAACATCTCCCTGCAACATTACAGGAATGTTCCCCTGCAATGTTGCAGGAATGTTCCCCTGCAACTTTGCAGCAACGTCCCCCTGCAACGTTGAAGGAAGGTCCCTACACAAAGTTGCAGCAACGCAGCAAAGTCCCCACGCAATGTTGCAGCAATGTCTTCACGAATCGTTGCTGCAATGTCTTCACACAACATTACTGCAACGTCCTCACGTAACGTTGCAGCAACATACTCATGCAACATTGCAGCAACCTACCCATGCAACGTTGCAGATTTGTAACATCTGGATGTTGTAGCAACATTGTGGCAACATTGTTACAGCACAAAGCGACATTGTGACAACATTGACAATTTTGGGCGAAACACTGTAACAACATTACCACAATGTCTCGCTGTGCTCTATGGGTATATATATATAGCCTCTTGATTGGCAAAAGTATATATATATATATATATATATATATATATATATCGCCTCTTGATTGGCAAAAGGGCGAATGTTATAGATTTTATGATTTTGAGTTATTGTGTTAGTAAAATTCTTTAGAATTCAATACACATCCTGATAAAAGGACACTTCCCAAATAACACAGCAACGTTGTGGCAACGTTGTCACAACATTACCATTAAAAATTTCAACGTTACCACAACATTGAAGTTACGTTGATACAACGTTGCCGCAACGTTGCTGCAACGTCCAAATGTCCTCTTTGTGAAACGTTGATTATGAAATGTTGCTGCAACGTTATATTTTAATACTTTGAGCAACTTCAATATTGCAATGTATCTTGAAATAAACATTCTGGCATTACTTCCAAACAAGTGTTTCAAAGAAAACACAACACACACACTCGCATGGTATTTGAGTTTCCAACTTATATTATACATTATATTTCAGGGCTGATATATTAATCACACCAATCCACTAAATACGAAGAACACAAAGTTTTAAGTAATAACCAATAAATATTAATAATAAAAACAAATATGTGTTTTAAAACAGTACATTACCATAGATGAATACTATCAACATTGTAGTAATTTATTTAAAATTTTGTTTATGTAGCTGTATTGTGGCTGTACTGTTGGAGCTTTTTGACAAGGGATGCCTCAAAGGAAGCTGTTAGTAAGCAAAATATGTGATATAGTACATCCTGAGTTTTCAGTTATGTTTGGACTCTTCGGTCAAGCACATCTTTCATGTTCAAGTAAAACAAACTGTTTGGTACACAGAGAAAGTCAACTTTAACGTCAATTTGCATACTCCAACACCTCTGTATTGTGTAGAAATGTTTTTGTTGGAAACAATAAAATTTGAGTGTTATTAGGTGGCAATGTAGCATGATATAGCAACAAAGAAAGACAGGAAGTGTAAACAACGTATCGGAAAATGGACGATTAAACTTGTTGAGTTTGTTATAGCCACTGCAGTTTTATTAAGTTTAACAGGTTATGGGCCCAGTCCCGTTTCTCAGATTATTGACAAAGTAACTTAATGATGACGAATGTTAAGTGTTCATATTTGAGACAGTGTAGGATCCGGTTAAAATAAGATAACTGCTGGCAAGAAGTTTTGTGTTTACAGTGCGCTGTTTTAGCTTCCAAGATGGAATCGGAAAGTTCGTCTAGACTCAAACAAGTTTATGAAAACAACTGGAGTGTGTGGAAATTTCAGTTGGTCGTTATCCTCAAGTCTAAAGATTTGTATGACATAGTTTCGGGCAGCGAACCAAGACCGTGCAAAACTGACGATGTAGCAGAAAGCGCTTTTCAAAAATGTTTGAAGTCGTGGAAAATTCGAGACCTTAAAGCGTAAGAGGTTTGTGACACGGTTAGAAGAAGGCACGATGACCCATCTGTTGACATGCGAGTCGGCACATGAAATGTGGGTAAAGTTATTGTCCATCTATGAGCAACAGTCCGAGATAAGCCTGCACCAGTTACAGCAGAAATTATTTAACCTAAAATATGAAGGTGAAGGTGTTGCCATGTTCATATCTAAGCTGCAATAATTGGTCGTACAAATAAAACAGCATGGGGAAACCATTTCAGAGCAGATACTGATGAAAAAAATCTATGTGACCTTGTCAGATAAATTCAAACACTTTGTTTCTGCATGGGAATCTGTAGCTATAAAGGATCAGTAGTTAACAGAGCTCACTTCTAGGCTGTTCATCGAAGAGGAACGAATTGGTGAGAAATGTACTGGCGAAGGAGCCTTCATGTCATATAGTTTTAATTTTCATGACCATGGCTTTGTCTTAACTTAACTTAAACCAAGTAAACCACGTCAAAATCAATTCTGACCATTATCTACTAATTCCTTGTATATATTTCTCCTAAAGAAACTAAATATCTTCCGTAACCAACACAGTTTACATCGTGCATACAAGGGTATTGGTAAGTCATTAAACAGATTTTACACAATACAATTTACGTACAATTTCTGTGCATTCTGTTAAAAATGGCTTACAAAAGGAATAAAGATTTCTTGTGAAAATAAAAGAAACTTGTACAAGGTTGCTACTAGAAATCAAAATTTAATAAACCACTACAAGAAATACTGTAAAACTTTAAGTAATGTGATAAAATGTGCAAAAAAGAATTACTTCAACAATTCTATTCAAAACTCTGGAAATAAAATTAAAACAACATGGAATATTATAAAATACACAACAGGGAAAGTGCAAGAGCCACGTTCAGCTTTAAAACTAAAGGTTGGTGATTTTGTATCAGCAGACCCTAAAATAGTTGCAGATATATTTAATTCCTACTATTTAAATGCAGTAGATGAAATGCTTGGCAAAGCCACTAAACCCAGTATACCATCCATCCCAGTCCTTGAAGGTACAGAATATCCCGCTATGACCCTAACATATGTATACAACACCTAAAATAGTAGAAAGAATAATAAATTCACTACAACCAAAATTATTGAGCGGATAAGATGGTATTAGCTGTAAAGTATTGAAACAGTGTGCTTTCGAATTCAGTGCCCCACTAAGTCACGTTGGTACTGCCATATTTGAAACAGGTTTGTTTCCAGACAGACTTAAATGGGCAGTGGTTACCCCAATTTTTAATAAAGGTGACCGTATGTATGCAGCTAATTACAGGCCGATCTCCCTGCTCACTGTGTTTTCGAAAGTAATTGAAAAATTTATTAATGTAAGATTATTACGACATTTTGAGAAACACAATATCCTATAAAATTTCCAGTATGGTTTTAGGAAAAACACTTCAACAAATGATACAGTTTTCAAATTGATTAATACCATTTTTAATGCATTAGATAAAAGGTTGCCAACTACACTATTGAGATTTTTTGTGACCTTACAAAATTATTTGATTGTGTAAACCATAACTTGCTCACACACAAATTAAAATTTTATGGAGTCACTGGTATAACTAACAAGCTACTTATCGCATACCCTTTCAGGGAGACAGCAACAAGCACATGTCAAAGATAAAACAACTTCTTTTTACTCAAAACCTGGTAAAATAAAATATGGTGTACCACAAGGCTCAATCTTAGGCCCGTTACTATTCCCTGGCATACATAAATGACCTTCCATGTTCTTTGTATCCCAGAACTACACCCATTTTATTTGCAGATGACACCAGCATCACAGTGTCTGGAGAGTCAATAGACGATCTTAGAATGCTAGCAAACACTACTTTTACAAATTTGGAGTCGTGGTTCTCTGTAAACAAATTAAATCTTAATCTTGGAAAAACACATATAATGCATATTTCAACTAAGAACAGCAAACAACAGACTGACATTAATATTGTCAGAAATGCGGAAAAAAATTAATGAGTCAACTGTAACTAAATTTTTAGGCATACAAATAGATGCTTCACTAAACTAGAAATCTCATATTGAATATATTTTACCAAACCTGTTCTGCATGTTTCGCTTTACGCAATATTGTTGATATCTTAAACAAAGACACAGTAAAAACTGTTTATTATGCATACTTTCATTCTATCATGACATACGGCATAATTTTCTGGGGGAACTCCACAGACAGTAAGAAGTGTTTCATATGCAAAAAAGAGCTATCAGAATCATGAACGGTAAAAAACAGACAGATTCTTGTAGACCTCTTTTCAAGGCATCCAAAATGTTGCCATTGGCATGTGTATATATGTATTCAATACTCTCATTCATGTCCAAAAACAATAACAATTTCCAGAAAAATGAACTACTCCACAAGCACAACACGAGAATAAAAAAACACATTTCACATGCCCTCTGTTTATCTAAAACTCGTGCAAAAAAGGTCTTTCTACTCCGGTAGCGTCCTTTTTAATAAACTTCCCGAAAACCTTCAAGAAATGTTCTCCTCAAATCCAAAACTCTTTACAAAACAGCTAAAGGATTTGCTTGAAGAACAAGCTTACAGAATATTTGAATCTGAAACATTAGAAAGACCACATATTGTATTGTCACACACTGGACAAATCTCTTTTTTTTTCTTCTGCTTCTCTTTCCTGTTTTCTGTTTCAGATTTCCAAAACAAAGAATTTATAGAATTGGTGTACAGAAGGAGCTGACGAAGATTCAACATGAATTCAAATACCATATGAGATAGCAGTGTCTGTATAAACATGTGTAATCGTTGTAAATGTATAAGTCTTCTATTTATTATGTAATCCTTATGACTTGTCCAATATCTTTGTACTATTGTGTATTGAAAAGATCTTACGGATGCAATAAAACAAACAAGCTACCAACCATACAAACAATAATGTAAATGTTGTTAATGTTGACTTATATGCAGTAACGGCTAGTGATTTTTTTCAAAGGTTAAATCTTTAGTGCTCACTTTATTCCGAATGACCTATACATGTTAGAGCCCTATACGCACCACAAAATAATGAATTTAAGTACCAGGAGACACCTGAATGTTAAACTTACAACCTACAGTAGCAGTAAGAATGTTCGACACAACATAAAAATTAATTTTAAAAAACTTGTATTTGCTGTCATTATAGTATCTTGCCTGATCACCCTAGTTTATCTATTAAAAAAATATTTTTTCGAAACCTGCCAAAAATCTGAGAACAAAATTCACAGAATTTGAGCAGACAAACATTTATAAAGAATATATTTTAAAGTTTGTCAATCTTTACTACAATCTTTAGTACAGAAACTGGCCGCAATTAAAGAATGACGTAATGGAGGAAAGGAAACCATACAAAACTATAGAAATATTTTCTTGTAGATATTAAAACTGAAAAATGCACAATTTCACACTTCCAAATTATTTATAAAAACTTTCTGGGATTAAGTTCAACACAACATAAACTTCACAAAACATAGCTTACACTTAATTTAAAAAATAATATTAAGCTACGCATATACAGATCTTTAGTAATAAACACACACAAATAAAGAAAAAATAGTTTTTTGTTGGGCGTAATCTTTTTCGAATAATATAGTCCATTCTCGGTAAAGTGCTGAGGACTTGAGGTACCTCTAATTTCATCACTGTGCACTTAGTAAGTAAGACATTACAGCACAAAATTACTTACCCAATTCTCCACAAGTTTACTGGAAGCAAATAACCGAGCATTCGTGTGTGAAATGTTACATAAAGTTTTAATTCAAAAGTGCTAATTTTATCACGAATGGACTATATATACCAATATATGCAGCAAATTGATTTTATCTATAGTTTTTAAGTCATTACTGCACACGCTTGTTAACGAGATTATTGACGAATAAAAATATATCAGTGATCACAGAATTAGTAATGTTTCATACGACTACATAACTCAATATAGAAGCTAACAGCCTCTTATGTTAAAAATTTTCAACCCTCCCCACCCAGTGTACATAATTTTTGCTCTAATCGCTTCACACGTCTGCCACTTTAAAAAACCGCTCTGATATATTTCCCTTGTGTTACAAAAATGCTGCTTTTCGTAAATAAAGCACTTTATTATTCATAAACACTGTCATCCAACAAAGATGAACACACGTATCCACTATGCTAAAAGACAGAACAAAGACATTTATTAAAATTAGTTTTTAACACTTCCGGACAAAACTAAGACACATAGGCTTGTAACAAAAACTTTGCGACAATTTTTCTCTGTAACTTAATATGAACCTAAAGTTCTTACAGCTTTGTACATGCACGAGACAGCTATACAATTTGATGTTACGAAAAATATAACCAAAACATTACTTTATCGTGAAGAATTGTTTACTGACACTTGGAAGCTATATCTGTATGTAAGACTGTGGGTTGGCAGACAGCGAAGCTGCCATCCAAGCGGCAGTGAGACAATGTTACATATTATCAGATTACCTTCTGTAAGTTGGAGAGGGGAAATGGTTTTGCTCCTTGATTCTTGTGTTGGCGAGTATATTTAATTCCAACTATGATTAGAGGTGCAGGTGCAGAGCAAATTTTTTACTGTTTTGCACTGCATCTGTGGAAAACGCAAGTGGTGATATTTAATCTGCCCCCTGAAAATACAGCATCTTCCAATTGTAAGATCACATGCAAGGCAGTGAATATTAAACAAGAGGTTCATCAGTATAAACTGTGATCAGTTACAGTTGCGTTCTAACACAACTGGCCGCGCTGAACACACACTAACTAGGGCGAGCGTTGCGTGTGCTGGCCATATAACACATGCGTGGCAGCACTAGCATCGCATACAAGCCAAATTCAAAATGCAAACTTAAACATACTAAATAACTAAAATTGGCATATGCTCATCCAAGGCGTTGTGTGCAAATCACATGAGAACACATTAATTACTTAAAACTATTCAGCAAGCACAATACACTAGTCCTAAGGTTGTCGCCCTGAAATTATTATTATTTTTGCTAACTTTCTTGCATGTACTGTATTCTGTAAACACAAATCATAACCCTTTCACCATACATTTGACAAATAACATACTTGAATCAGCCCTGGCTGGCATAAGCACAGACATGAGTTCTCCAGTTTGTGTGGTTATGAAAAAGGAAATGGGCTCCTTGTCCTTAATTAAGTGGCTTCTCTCCCCCCTCCCACACTCACTACGTTCGCACTGCACTCCTGTCATTGGGCACGCATGTCATGATTGGGCTAGGGACAGAGTAGTAAAATGTTACATGTCCCCCTTGTAAGCTGAATCCTTGCTGAAAACCCACTGATGGCCGCCAACTAAGATAGTGAGCAGCATCGGTGGTGACAAGTCAGGAGTGGCCAGCTTAGATGTTACTGCAGCTCACGCATCGGTGATACTGGCTCTGCCTCTCTGTGCATAATCAACTTTGGCTTTATTTTTACGTAATGTGTTTTTAGCATCCTGCATATACTCTGCTCCTCCTGATAAGAAAGGTAAGTATAACATTATTTATATCATTACTAGCTTCCCCGGGGTCACAGTGGCCGAATGGTCAGACCATTCGCCTCCCACCAAGGTGATCCGGGTTTGATTCCCGGCGGGGTCGGTCCCCGGATTTTCACATATGAGAATAGAGCCAGACAATCCGTTGGTCAGCGGGTTTTCTCTGGGATCTCCCTTTTCCCCCACTCTTTCATTACAGTACTGCTCCATACTCACTTCAATCACCACTCACTAGCTTCCTAGCCGCAGCTTTGACCGCGTGGAATTTTTGAAGGAATACAATAGCTTATTGTATTAACAAGATATTGAGGACAAAGCAAAAAAAAATTATAATTTTTCATTCCCAAAGCATAACGTACCTTCACAGGTTTATGAGATATCTGGAATATCTGGAAAATACATGTTATACCTTTCCACCCATTACTGGGTGCTTATGTTGCAAAGGAAAGCCACTCTTAAATTTTTAATATTCAATAATATGTACATGTATAATATCACATTAGTTCCCTGTCACCTTACCTTACACAGTATTCGAACCTGAAACCTCCTACCAGTATTCCAAACATCCATGCCTAGGTAGCCCATCAGAATTCTTAAAAAAATTCAAAGTGTATTATACAGACACATGCATAAAGATTATCTCGATATCTCAACAGGGCTAAGAGATACAGGGGATTAATTGAAAACTCCTTTTATATTTTTAATGTTCTTAGAGGTTGAATTTAAAAAAAAAAAACCTGAAACTGCTTTTTAGGATTATGTGTAAGACTCATTCTGAAATGAATATTTGTAAGCTTCACTCTGAAGCAAAAATGAATTCTGTATCTAAATGGGTTTGTGCTAGTGAGGATTCATTGAAACCACATTTCATTCCTTTTCAACCTCTATTTTTGAATTTCTAAAAACCCCTTCTGAGTGGGTGCTTATGACGTAAGGGAAAGCTACCCTCAAAATTCCATGACAGCGGATTGGGCTGTGCTGTGATGAGCGAGTCTCTTCATCTTATATATTAAGATGAACACATTGTTACAAAAACACCTTTCTTTTTATTCCTGTCGAACAACAAGAATTAGTACGTAGTAGCAAAACTGAAGACCACCTGTGTGTATGTATCACTGTTTATTGAAAATAATGCTAAAATGGTCACTTCCAGTTCATTTTCTCTGCATTATTTTATGTTTGAATCCTACATGAGATATACACACATAGAAAGGAAAAAAACTTATTTGATGCTTCAACAAATTACTATACAGTTAAATTTTTTTAAATATTTATTTGTCGTACTAGATACGACTTTGAATCACAGTATCTAATGATCAATTTCTTACATATATTTTCCTTTATTTCACAAGAAAAGGAAAATTCAAACTAAAAACAACGGACTGTACAAGACTACTCAGAATACAAAACATCAGTTTGAATTTTAAAAAAATCTGTCTCACTGTTTTTCTTTCTTTTTCTTCTGAGCATTTTTTACTTTTTTCTTGATGGCTTCTATGTCAATGTCCTGCTCAGTTTTAACAGTTTTCTGTACCGGTGGTTCTTCCGGAGGGATGAAAGGCTGCTTTCGACGTTCATCTCGCAGTTTCGCTGCAGCTTCCTGTTTCTCGACCTTCTTTTTTCTACGTTCAGCCTGCCGCTGCTCCTCCTTCAAGAAATACTCGCCACTCTCCAGTAACTTGTCCACCTTGCTCAGCGGCTGTGGCGGAGGGAACGGTGTGTACGGCTTCTTCACCTTCTTCTTCGGCTGCTTGCGTTTGCTGACATTCTTGCCTTTGAACTTGGGCAGGAACCGCTCCCAGTTCTCATTTCGCAGTTTTGGATCACGTGCCAGCTCACGTTTAATCATCAATGCTTTGATGTTGTATATAGGGTGAATATTCTTCATGGTATCTACTGCTATATGTCGCACTTGCTGGAGCCCTTTATAAGGTCCTAGAGCTGCCACAGTCTGGCCTTGCACCAAGACGTAACATCCTGCAACATTAGCATAGTCATGTTTGCAAGCAATACACAAGTGTGCACTGAAGTATGTAACAGACTAATTCTTTTAAATGAAGTGAGAGGTGTTTATTCTATGCGGACGAACTAAGTGGCAAGAAACACAAAGTCATGCAGTTCCTTCTCTCAATCCCGCAGAACCTTCAGAGATCTAACAGGATACAGAGACACAGCTCTCTAAAATTGTGTTTACAGAACTTTTATATATATTGTTACGAGGCTAGAGAAAGAAAAATAAAATAACAATATTAATAATTTACGTTAGTGAGGTACATTTCAATTTTAAAATGATGTGAAGATAGAAAAACTGAAAATAGCTGATGAATAGGGACTGGAAAATTTCGCAAATTCAATTACCTATAGGCTAGAATCCATTGTACTATGCATACTCAAGGCCCATCTATTCGTTCATTGTTTGTTGTTCCACTGAGTAGCAGCTAGTTGACAAACAGTCGGGGCTTGAGTATGTATAGTACAATGGATTCTAGCCTACATGTCATTGAATTCGCAAAATTTTCCAGTCCCTACTGATAATCTAAAATTTCAAAGTGGGGAGCATGTATTACTGAACTTGCTATGACTATGAAGTAGAAAGAAAATAATTAATAATAATAATAATAATAAGTACTGAACCATAACGATAAACCCTAAATAATGAGAAATGAAATTTGTAATTAATACTTGGGGGAAACAAAATATGTAGCTCCTAGTGCATTGCACATTACAACGAAAAAGAAAATACTTCAAAACTACTTCCACCTTGTAGCCTATCGTAAAATAAATACAGAAAGTTTGGTAGAGCACATATAGAAACAAACTTACAGAAATAAATAAATACCATGCTTGGCTGTGAATGAGAAGAATGACTTGGAATCTTACAAAGACCAAAATGACCTCTAAGGGTTGCATCTCCTATCTTGTAGTGTGTTTACCTTATTACTAGTTCAAATTACATAGCAACTCAAGATATGCAAAAGTTAGGTAGCCTAATTAAGTTAAAGAAATATTTAAGTTTAGGGGCTCTACATGACTGCGCTTCTCGGACCTTCAATGTTTCTCAACAATTACACGTCAATCAATCCAGACTGACACTACTTTTTACTCTCTACATTCCACAAGGTACACGCTACCCAGTGCTGTCTGGCATCATGGGGAAACTGTCCTGCGCAATAAACAATAAAACTGTACAACTGGAATCTGCTGTTCTCCACAACACTGCCCTTGCATCTGCCCTACTACAGATGTAAATATAGAACAGAGGGGAGCGGAGAAGTGTCGACAGAGACGTCCAATGTCCTCGGAAAGTCGCTGCACACCAAAAGTACCAGAAAGACCCACAGTGCTCGACCGCCTGGCGACACGGCCTGCATGCGCTACTGGGACACCGCCTACAAAGGAATTCACAAGCACTGCGGTGACAACAACCTCTGCAGGCTTCCAGGAGTAGTGAACAAAAAAAAACTCAAGACAGAAAGATAGTAACAGAACACTCTAGACCTCCGTGATCCTAACTGCAGAGAAGACACTTCCTGAATACAAAATACTCTTTAAAATTAAAACACCAAAGTAACTTTACTACCAATTCTGAGTATGGATGGGAAAAAAACCCGCTTCGAAATTTGGCAGTAAAGTTACTTTGGTTTGCATAGACGCCATATATATTTGTGTGTGTGTGTGTGTGTGAGAAAGAGAGAGAGAAAAAAGAGAGAGAGAGTGTGTGTGTGGTGTGTCTATATATACAGTAGGTCGAGTGGGGTAATCATGAGACAGCAAAAAAAATGGAGCAATTATGAGACAGCAAGTAATTTTATTGATAAATATCCATAATAACTGATGTTTTGATTTATAAATGTCTGCTCATCCATATACTGTCTGTATTACATATGCTGGAATCAATTAAATTCAAAGTAAGAGAAAGAAAAATTTTGTAAACACTTGTTTTGTGCGCCTTGAAAACTTTTTTACCTTTTCTTAAAACTTTTAGTATATTTTTGGAACTGTAAATGCTAGAGTAATAGAAATGGTACCATTAAAAAAATTGAAATTTTGTTTATAAAACTGTATCTTGAAAAACATTAGGAACCTATTGAAGTGTGAGTTATTCAAGTTAAAAGTTGAGGGGTAAATATGAGACACAAGTTGGGGGAACTTTGAGACAGTTGGTGGGGGAATTATGAGACGCCACGGTTGTCATCTTTAATTTCTACAACCTTTGTTTTTGTTCTAGTTTGTGGTTAGTACCCAGTGTCCCGCCTAAATCTACTACTGTTGAAGAAATAAGATAAAGGAGGTTATATATTATGTCCAATCTTGGCCATGTATTTTGGCTTACTTCTTGTTCTTTGTGTTTATTTTAGGCCCAGAATTAGTTTGATTCAACAAGATGCCGCGGAACTATCAAAAGAAAGGGAAAAGGTACAGTGAAGAGGATTTGGAAAAAGCTCTCGTTGATTTACGTTCGGGAAAATGTTCAATCCGTGAAGCTGCCAAAATGTACGGCATTGACAAATCCTTGCTGTCACGTCGACTTCTAAATAAAGGATGTGGGAAGACAGGAAGAAAGATGGCCCTAACATCAAACCAAGAAAAACAGTTGACCTCCCATCTTCAGATTTTGGCAAAATGGGGTTTTGCTCTTACAAAGAATGAAGTAATTTCAGTGGTTGCAGATTTTGTTGCTGAGAATAATATTAAGGCACCTTTTAGGGATGGTATTCCAGGTAGTGATTGGTTCCGCAGTTTCTGCCAGAGGAACAGGCTAAATCTAAAAAAACTAAAGGCATTAGATGCTAGTAGACGGAAAGCTACTTCAGATCCCGACATCATATACCACTTTTATGATGTTCTAGAGAATACCATTAATGATTTAGGAATTGCAGGTAAACCATCTCATGTATGGAATTTGGACGAGACGTCTTTCAGTTCGGATCCTCAACGCCTAAGATGTGTAACTGGAGTAGGCCAGAAAGCACATAGGACAATACAAGGAAATGGCAAAGAAAATACAACGGTTCTAGCATGCTGTTCAGCTGCGGGGAAAGTACTTCCACCACTCATAATATTTGCGTCTGGAAATCTGCGGTCTTCATGGAAGGGAACTAAAGACATCCCTGGTACCTTTTATGCCAACACTGAGAAAGGTTATATGACGTCTGAAGTGTTTAGTTCTTACATGAAGAAATTTGCTGATGTTGTGAAAGAAAGACCCATCCTTATGATCTTTGATGGGCACATGTCGCACATGGAACCAGATATGATTGAATTTGCCAGAAGTAACCAGATTACAATTTTAAAGCTTCCACCGCACACCACAGATGTGCTGCAGCCGCTCGACAAATGTTGCTTTGGTCCTCTGAAAGCTAAGTGGAATGAAACCCTATTAGCATGGCAGCGATAGAACCAAAGGCGTTTGACAAAATGTGAATTTGTGGACTTAATCTGCTCCATTTGGAATGAAGGACTTCATCCTGCACATGCTATTTCTGGATTTAAGACAACTGGTATCTTTCCTTGTGACCGAACAAAATACCCTACTGATCGTTTAGATTCAGAAAAATTGAAGAAGTACTTGGAACGTTGTAAAGACTCTAATGGTTTGCCAGAAAATGAGCAGACTGAGCTAAATGTGACACAAGAAATAATTGACAGAACTCATGTTTCTGAAATGCCATCAACTTCACAAATAGAGGCAGATGTGGGTTCTTGTAATTTCGAGTCCATACTTCTTAAAAAAAATCAAGCGCACCAATGATACGAATGTTACTAGAAGAAAAGTTGATGTTCATGCACGAGTCATAATGTCTGAAGAGTACAAAAATGAAATTGAGAAAGCTACTGCTTTGAAACTTAGGCCTAGGCCTAAATCAAAGAAGAAATTTCCAGTAGCAGGAGAAAAGACAGCAAAGAAAAGTAAAACATCAGAAACGAAGTACAAGACAACTTTGTTCAAGTGGAAACTTTACAGTCATATAACTCGGGTGATTATGTTTTGGTAAATTTCAAGGGTGGGAAAAGACTAACTGTTAACAATCGGTACGTGTGTGTAATTCAGAATGTTTTGGATGGTAAAGATGTTGAAGTGATGGCTATGAGGAGTGTTGATGGACAGAAGAACACATAAATTGAAAGAAAATGATGTGTCAGTGGTGAATGTCAAAGACATCCTAGGAAAAATACCAGTGCCAATGATTAATCAAGTTGGTGACAGACTTAAGTACACTTTTATGAACTCTGTAGGTGTATACGAGATGTAGGATACGGTACAGTACGTCATTTTTTCATTCACAGAAGTGTGTTACGTCATCCTTTTTAAGAAAGTTACAAAATAGTACTTTTTTATCATTGTGCTATTAACAAATATTATAACAGGTCCTAATTAAGGTGTAGTGATAGTGATTTGATTCATTTAATACTTAAAAATTGAAGGAAGCTGATGTAACAGTGGTGAGTGAGAACAGGACATCGTAAGGAAAGAACCAGTATCAAGAACTCAGTAAGTTGGTGTCAGGCTATGGTATTAATGTCGGAAAACCAGGTTTATTTAGTAAATTTATATTGGTTAGTTTATTAAATTATTTTACTTAGAAGTAGTCCTATGTAACAAATTTTTGAACAGCTTTAGGTACTAAGGAATGACTTTTTCAACTAATTTCTGCTCATAACAGATTTAAATTTGCTATGGTAGTGAAGTAGCAGTATTGTTTGATCCAGTAAATAAGTCTCCTTTCAAAGAATTAAG
>PNEQ01034308.1:0-59050 GCA_003012365.1 Medauroidea extradentata
TTGTGTTTTTGTCTCGTCTCATCGTTGGGTCGCATGTCAACTTAGCTATTTTCATATTCTTGTTATTTCTTTTATTTTCTGTTTGTTCCTTGTTTTTATCTGACCAGATTCCAGTTTTGGAATTTCATGTTGTGTATGTATCCTGATGACTAAAGCATACTCTGCTTATTTATGTTTTCTTGTATTATTTTTTTAGTTTTCCTTTTAACAGTCATATATTTCGCAATGGAGTATGTCCAAGTAAATAAATCCAGTCATGCACTCCCATTGCACAGTTCTTTCAAAGATCATACAGGTAGCTTGTCAGACTGTCTACTGACACTGCAGACAGGTTGCCAGACTGCCTACTGACACAGCATGTAGCTTGCCAGACTGCCTACTGACACTGCAGGTAGCTTGCGAGACTGTCTACCTACACTGCTAGCAGCTTGACAGACTGACTACTGACACTGCAGATAGCTGGCCAGACTGTCTACTGACACTGCAGGCAGCTTGCCAGACTGTCTACTGACACTGCAAGTAGCTTGCCTACAGTGGCTGAATTCTACTAGAATTTGAAGTAGCATTCTAGAGTCACTATTTATGGAAGAAATATTTGTACACCATTTGGTTTTAATCACTTAATATCGAGGTCTCTAGCGCTGGTGAGGGGTGGTATGAAATGAGTATTTAGCAGTGCTGGAATTAAAGGGCGGGGTAAACGGGAGATCCCCGAGAAAACCCGCCGACCAACGTCACCGTCGGACAAATCTCCCGCATGCGAATATCCGGGGACCGATCCGCCGTGAATCGAACTCGGATCGCCTTGGTAGAAGGCAAGTGGTCTGACCATCCACTGCGGCCACGACAATACAGGAATTGTTTATGTGACGTCCTTGGTACTTTCCATTGCTACTGGAAGTATTAGTGAATAAAGACCTGTAAAATTCGCGTTTTCTTTAAGGTACAATCAGTACTTCAAGAAACTGTAAGGTCATGTAACTTTCGCAATTGGCCCTTGACTTATTTGACTCCTGTAACAGAACGCCGTGTCAATAGCAAAGAAGTAAACTAATTTCTGACCATTAGCGAGCAGCCAACGAGCAGCTGTTTATTGCTTCAGTAAGCAGGAATTCTTGAAGGATAGTGTACAGGTCAGTGAATCCATGCATTTTCCCCGTCTCTATTTATGAAATATATTCATGTTAAGGAAGTCAATGTACTAACTCTAAAAAGGGCATTCATAGATATCATGATTTTAAAACTGCTGAGAAAAGATTTTGTTTTTACAATGATGCAGTTATTTGTCACAATTTGTAGCAATGGTAACAATTGTATAAAAAATCTATATGGGAATGGTTAATAAGAATGAATTTGGATAAGACGCTTACTGAGTTGTTGGCCAAGGCTGTTTTCTACGATAATTTTTACAACTTCCGTAAACGAATAGATCATAATAATTTGCAGTTTATGTCCTGTGCAATCTTGAGGGATGTTGAAGGGATAGTAATTTGTTCTCTACTGTCTCTTTGATGCGACATCTTTGATGAGATCAGACCATTGGCCTACTCTCACAGGGGGTCAGGCCACTCGCCTCCCACCAAGGTGATCAGGTTTGATTCCTTGCGGGGTCGGTCCCCGGATTTTCACATGTGGGAATCGTGCCGGACGATGGACAACGGGTTTTCTCGGGTATCTCCGGTTTCCCCCGCTCCTTTATTCCGGCGCTGCTCCATACACACCTCATGTCACCCCTTACCAGCGCCAGAAACCTCGATGCTAAGCGCAAACAAAAATCTCTTATTCACCCTATCACGTTTTTTTTCGGGTTCGATTCTCAGATTAGAAGGTTCGTTATGGTTATTGCAAACTGGAAATTCACCGTTGCCCAGTGTATTTCTCTAAGTACTCCCTTTTTCCACATCAATACATTCCTTTACTGCTCCATACTTACTTGTATTACGCTAACAAGCGCTCGAAATCTTACATAAGTTCGATACATGACACAATACATTTGTTGTGGCAATAATGACACTCTTTCTTTTCAATAAATGTGATTAGAAGACAGTCAAACTAAATAATGTAATAAAATAAATACCGAGCAACAGAGACCGGGAAAATATGTGTTCACTTAACTGATGGCTACTCTTTAGGAAACTTTGTGTCTTCAAGCAGACAGCAGCAGCATATTGCCTGCTCACTGACACAGTGATGCCACATACTTTCTTCTGTGTTCAGTTGCTTCTTTTTTTACTGGTTAAGAGTTTTTAGGGACCATTAAATAAGTCTATAGTCAATTGCCAACGCCGTTTTAATTCTAGCTACTATCTTAATATAAACGCGAATATTTACGATCCGTAGTGAACATCGATTTAAAGAATTAAAATTCCTGCTCTGTCTAAATTACCTAAAAATGTATCATTCATATTTCCTTCATTCGATTTATAAATAACTTTGAACTCTTTAGCTGCTGTATTTTTGTGTAGAAAGCTTCAATATTTATTATAGAAACAAATAGTGCTTTTAGCTTTATTTATGTTTTGGTTAAAGCGAAAATTCGGCTGGCCATACATAATGTTTAAGAAAGGATTGTCGTGACTTTTGTAACATTGTTCAAGTTTGGGTAAATTGACAAAAAAACTTTCGGAATGTCTTTAAGTTGTTATTCTAAACGACGCATGCATTAAATACGCCACTTGTTCAACAACACAGTTTAAGTAAATTTGTAAATATTTTATTTGCCAAGAAATACATTGTTAAAGTTTATTTCCCACGAAACAACACGTCCTTCACAATGTATGGTTTAGATGCTACACATATGCTGTGTGGCAAAGTAAATAACAGCATCACATATAGTCACCACATATTCAATAATTTTACCTTGCAAACATAACCCAGCAAGAATTTTCAGAATATAACATCACGTAGTTCTTCTGCAATGTCTCGATTCTAAGGTCTTACATTTAAGCGAATATCTGCATTTAATTTTTAAGTTTTTACATCATGTTGTTGTTGGTAGACTTAACCAACCGAACTCGCCTGACTTAATTATGCTCAAGATTAGTTATGGGCTAATCGAGTTGGAGGAATAATCAAAGAAGCACAGGAAGTTGTTCAGATATCGATGCTGGTATGGAACCCAGGCTTTATTGACCTATACAATAATATGACAGGGAAAACTCCATCAGTCGAAAAATGCGTCGACAGAAAAGGCAAGGTAATATATATTGCAATTTCATTTAGGATAATTGTGTTTTACACTTTAAATTCCGATTAGCGATTATTCACAAATAACAAATGAATTATCACAGATTCTCTGTGGAGCAGATTCCCAAGAAATACAATCAGTTAAAACTGCTGATCATTAGTGATTATTTCTAGTTCCCTGTTGAAATGTCTGCACACTTAATCTCAATCAGTGGTAATTCACTGAATGCCTCTGGTTTTCCCATGGATAACATTAAAAAAAAAAAAAAAAACGAAGTTAATAAGTCCATATTTTGGCTACTCTTTCCTATTTACAATGTACGTTACTTGCAACTTTTCAAAATACGCATCGATATTGTTAGTATTCTCTTATCAACAAAGTACACAGAGTAATGTGTCTAGGCCTACTAACTGAACTATTCCTTGAACTATATGAACTGAAGAATAGACACACTAATGTGTTAAAAGAACAGTATGACGTGTGCAGAGTGACCACTCATTGCAGCAAAGGAAATTCCCTCATTTCTCACAGGTTATTCTTACAGAAAACCAAATATTTCTCTAATTTTTTCAGGGATATTTTTTTTTTGTTTTTGCAATTTGATCAACGAATTTTGTAATGTAGGTAAGCATTGTAAGTACTTGCTAAGAATTTCTGCTTTGTCGAGCCACTGAAAGTGTAAAATAAAACTTAGCTGAAATAACAACTGAGCCTACAACGAAGAATAATTAAATATAATATTTAGGTAACTTTTTTGAACAAAAATAAAGTAATTCTGTCAAAGCCACACTAACTTTCATCATTTGACATTTATTATTAAAACTAAAAAAAATTAGCCATAAGCAAGAATGTTCCCAGATATTTCTCAGATAGACTAAAAATCTTCCTTTAATATTTCAAATTGGAAACAATATTCTCAGTAATTTCATGACTTTCAGGACTGTGGCCATATTGTGTGTAGAAGGAACTAAGTGCTTTGTTGTAGGAAACATTAGAACAGTATCGCATACCAAACATGATTGTTGTCCCGGTGTTAAGTCGCCGTCTGGCGCATGTACGATGTAGCGTATCACATATATATTGGTTTACGAAAAATTGCAATGCATGTTGCTATTATAATTGATAATGAAATTAAGAGTCACACTTCCGATTTCGCTTCTACGATTTAAAAAAGAAACCTCATTCAAACGCACTAAAATTTGCATCCAAGACTGCTGTGATCGGAAAAATAACAATATGATACAATGAACAATATACTTAATCTTTCAATGATTTAAAACCATAGATTCTTCTTTTTCCAAAGTGATTGTAAAATTATAGTTTGTGCAAGTAACTGCGCGCCTTGGTGTTATTTTTTCTGCCTCGATCCGTGCCACCCATATAGCTTCCCATATTTATTTCTTCTAGTGGATAACAGAGCACCAAAAGAATGATTCTCTATACACAACTTCAATTATCTACAGAAACCCTTTTTTTGTCAAGTTAGAGCTTTAAATCTTTTTCATGTTCTGTGAGATGTATTTTTCATTTTCTGAATACAGCTTTCAGATTAAAAAGGATAATATTTTATGGATCAAACTGTAACTATTAGGAATTAAGAGAGAAACGGTAGAAAATATGAGTAACATAGTTAGCGTATAGTTTTTGATTACAAAATAGAAAAGTCTTTAACTATTCTCAAAAGTCATCAGTAGAAAGAAGTTGTAAGGTGTAAGAGGTTGAAGTCCTACCAGTTCCCTTAGATTCAGTCTGGTTTTCGCATGAGAATGTTGTCAAAGTTTGATAGCACACACTCTCAAAATTAGTTGCGTGTTTTCTATTGGCATGTAATTACAAACAGCGTATAGAATTTTCGATACAGAAGAAAAACTTTCTATTTCGTCTTTAAGTAAATTTTAGGCGCAAAATTCGGAACCACGTGTATTTTCAGAGTAAAATTTATTTTTGGATTTTTTTTAAAAAAGGGCATAAAATTTTACTACAAAATTCTCAAGATTATGTTAGGTTAACGAATTATGTCCCTTTCTGTCTGTATTCCCGGTAAGGCAGTTTTTACTACAATATATGAAAATAGTCACTAAATAGCAACGTTCCAGTAGGTTAGTTTAACGAAACGATGACTTTTTTTTTTCATCATACAGTTCCTAAAACCTCAACGTTTGCCGGAAACGGGCGCATGCGTTGCAATGTGTGTGGTTAACATACCAAATTTAATTACACTTACCGTTAATAATAATCCCATATGCCACGTTTTAAAATATATTCAGAAATATTAAACAACTGTTGAGTGAGAACTCGAATCTGGCAAACATTAATACGCTATTTACAAGCCAGTATCTTGTTTGCAAAAATTAATTCAAATATACCAAGGGGAAAAGTATATTTCTTCGGGCTGAGTCCCACAACTTTTGTGGAACCATTTTTGTTTTGGCTACGTGAATAGTTAAAAGTCAGTACTCAGTCAAGTTAAATATGTTAATATATTTAAAAATACTTTAACTCTTGGCTTCACTTTCCATATTACATAACATTATTATTATTATTAGGAAATAAATATTAAATATGTAGCATTTGTGGTGGAACACACTCCACCATACTTGGTCCTTTTATATTTTATCTAAATATTTCATTCCTAATAAGTTTTGTGCAGTTGTCCAAGCTTTATAGGAAATATTTAAAACAGAAGTGGTATATTGTTGCTGCATTTTGTACTCGAAGAGGTATTAATAATTTTTTATTTTATTTTTATTTTTTTACAACCATTGTTTGAAATTTTTTCCACTGTTGTTGCAAGCCCCATGAATCATGATATATAAACACAGCACACACACACACACACACACATATATATATATATATATATATATATATATATATATATATATATATATATATATATATATACAGGATGGTCCTGAACTACAGGTACAAACGCAGGGAGGTGATTCCTTATGGAAAATAAAGTAGTACACATGCAGGACACTTTGTACCTAAGTGTAATATTGCAGGAGTAATGAGCCGCTGAATATCGAATTTGAAAACCGTATTTATTTTAAATATCAGAAACAGAATTATGTAAAGCGACAATACTCTGAACATTGATTTGTGTTATAATAGTCTTCAAGGCCACACCAAATCAAATAATGGTTGATACCTTCAGCCATTACTAAAAGAACAGGGGAAGGCTATCCTCTATGTGGACTAAACGTTTGTGCCATCGGGAAAGTGGAACATTTGACGATATTTTATTGAGTAATGCGAACTTTGTAATAAAAATGGTCCTCTTATTTCAATTGTCTAGGGCTCTTAATTTTCGTGAAAAATGCACGCGAATCTTTGGCTGAAGCGATAGAGTACCAGGAGAACAAAGGCAATACTGCGTACATTGTGTTTGGAAGAGCTCAATTGCTCTATCCAAATTGGGTTAGAAAATATTACATACGAAAAATATCGTACAGTAACTTGTAAGGGAGATATCCACCCTTACAATGCGACGTTTTACCGAACAAAAATTAAATCTAAGAGACAATAAGAAAGGTATTGTGAATGATTACATTGATCGTAAGTATTTGCACAGCCGCTATTGTGGTGTACAACTTCGAGAAAAACGAGGGGGTGGTACGGTCCTACCAATGTGTGTGTAACATGTAGGTATTTTGTATTGCTTTTCAAAGATGTAATACAAATGCATAATACAAGTCACCTTCACGCAACATGTTTATGTGAAAAAAAAAAATATATATATATTTGATATGTAAAATATATATAAATATATGATACAATTATGATATGTATATATATATATGATAATATACATGATATTATGTATATATATGACATATTTGCATTTAAAAGATATTTCTATTTAAGTATAAGAGTATTTTATGTCCAAGATTAGCGTACAAAATCACCTAAGAATTTTTTTTCGCAGTTCAGTTTACTTAATTAATAAACATATTCACCGTCGCTTTATCGTAAAATTCGTTTAGCCCATATATGGCCCAAGTACGATAGCAGTTTTAAAAACCAAATAAATTGTAGGTAATACACAACCATTTATAAGCATTAAGTATGGTTGTTCCTAACAGAGGGCTAATATAATAATTGCGACACTTTCACTGTGGCACGTTCTATAGTGATACAGAAGCGTAAGAAAACAGATGCGTAAAACGCAAACTAATGAAGCACACGGAGTGAAACACATTTTCTATTCTACAGTGCATGCAAACACATTTGTAAACGTACGGACTTGAAACTTATGAAACTTAAACATATTACAGATGTAAATTTCCGACATTAGCGAATAATTCTTTTAATATATCCGGGAAATTAATATATTCCGTGTTCAACTACATGTGCGTTAGAATCAATTCCCTTATTTATACACAAGTCCCGGTCATTTGTCCATTAACTGCTACTCACTGGAACCACACACAATGGACGAATAGACGGGCTCGAGTATGTTCAAGGGAGTGGAGTCTAACATGTCGGCCATTGAACTAGCGAATTATTCCTTTCCCTAGTTTTATATGTAGATTAGTACGTTATAAATAGTATAGCAAGGCCATGTAAGTGTTTGATATGGGAATAGAACTGTTAATAGCCACATAACTTTAATATAATAAAATTCAGTCAATAATATACTAATGTTTTCTTTTCGTACGGTTAGTTTTTTATTGTATCCCTACTTCACGAAAAGTGCTCTATAGTCTATTTTTTTTAGTCACCAATAATAATTGCAAGTACAGTGCATAAAGGAGAATTTAACTAATCGTGAAAACTCAACGTGTAAAAATATGGTGATCGCGAAGACGAAACACTCGATTGCTATTGGCTACACGCAAACAAGCAGGAATTGAACAACTCTTTTGCGTTTCCGCATGCGTATTCGTGTCCGCTTGCTTCCTGTTGTAGAACACACTCGGAGTGTCTTTGTGATACATGAGCGCTTGCATCTGACTGTAGAACGGTATATTCTAATTACCGGTTAGGCTTTCTAGCCACAGTCTTATGAAACCCTAAACCTACGTTCCTGTTTGGAAAGATAGGCTCATGAGGTCATGCATCTACAGTACATTGTATGTCTTTATGTCCCTCACTAATATCTTTAGAACACGAAGGCAGATTTTAATCAAACTTGGTACCAACAGCACCATCTTAAAAAGGTTATATGTACTTGTTTTCTTATAAATATATTTATTAAATTAAGAGTTTTAAAATTTTAAGTGCTTCAATGTATATTGAACCAGTTTTCCCGATTCAAACTTAATTTCGTATTTTGATATTTCATCATCTAATTGTTAATAAATAAACTTCATACCTGACTGTTTATAAAAATACGTGATTTTATTAAAGTTTCCTGGTTTAGGTAGGCCATTTTGAAAGGTAGCATGACATGGGTATTGCTTCATGTGTTATTTTAAGAGCTCTTTGATCTATTTTAACCAAATAAAATTATTTTAGAGCTAACAACACGAGCTTTGATTTCTGAAAGATTACTTTGCATAGGTATATCTGGCTGGCATTTTCAAAGAGAGTACTGCGTGGGTAAATGAACGTTTGCGGTTATAATTAGTAGTTTAGACTAAATATTATAGGCTTGTTAGTCTCTTGAAAAAACATGTTTATTTATATAGTTCTGTAATTTTGAATTATTACATTCGATAAATTCAGTTGTTATATTTCGTGAACTCTTCGACAATTTAATATTCAATTGTGTAATATACATATAATGTGATGCGTAAAAGGAAAGGCGACCTCTTGTCAGCCAAGTATAACTTACCGATAAAGCAAGTCAAAAGTTATGGTCTCATCAGTGAATGGTTAGTTTTAATTTATTTGCTACGGTGGGTATTTTCTATACGCAAAGACGACTTCGTAAAATACCACCGGGTTATCCTACGAGTGGATAATTACGTATTTCTTTTTAGTAACTTTTTTATCGAACCTTTCTCTTTGGTTCGTTAAAATAAAAAAATATACATATTTGCGTTACTTTAGTGGTCAGAAAGGTTATTTATCGTGTTAGAAGTGTCATAAATTTGACACATAACAGGATAAATCTAAAAGTCAATTTCGGATTCGCTCGACAAGAGGTCACATTTCCCCTGCTTAGTCACATATTCAGTTAAGATAAGATAGATGTAACTACTTTTGGTTTTAAATGACACTTCAAGCAGCTTTATAACTTACTGGGAACACTATCCTCTGCTCAATGCAGAGGAAAGTAGACTCATTACTTATGCTGTTAACTTCTTGTTTATATACTGATAGTTTGCTGGACTGACTACTAGTACAATAACAGCTTAATCGCCATGCTTAAGATATATATAATATTCTATATAATCGCAGAGTTAACATTTTTTTCTAAGAAATAAAAAGTTGGAAATTTACTAATACTTAATGCGGTGACTCATGCTGAGTTATATGTCATGTGACATAACAGTGTAAAGGCACTACTAGGTATGATTAATTTATTTTTAGCAAATTTCGACTTTCGGGGCACTGTATTCTAGAAAACGTCATTTATTGGTCACATTTGACAACAACAAAGTTGTGCTTTAATTAATCTCATCCAGATAAAATAAATTCGAAACGATGAAATAGCACCTTGCGACAGCGCAGTGGTGGTCTTGTGTTGGGTTTTATGAACTAGCTAGGTACAGGTCAATAACCTCAGTTTGTTCAGTCACATTCATTGAAACTAGTCACTGCGTATCTTTCAGATAAAAAAAATTAAAATTGTAAAATAGATCATTTGTGAGAGCGCAAGTGTCGATTATTTTTTTAACAATCTAGTTACTGTTTATTATACATATTTCGTTTTTTTCACATTCATTGAAACTAGTCACACTGTGCTTCAATTCATCCCTTTAAGATAAAAAAATTCTAAAAAAAAAATGTGACCTAAGACCTTTTGCGCCTTGCATTTGGAGACTAAAGTAATTTGTCAGTGCGCATGTGTTGGTGTAATTTTTTTCTAACTAGCTATTGATTAATTTCATATATATTTCAACTATTGACAGTTTGCTGTAATTAATCTCCTTTAAAATAAGAAAATTAAAAAAAAAAAATGTTAAATACGATTTTATGCGCCTTGCGTATAGAGACTGAGGTAATTTACGAGTGAACATGCGTCGGTTTTATATTGCAACTAGTCACGGCGTGCTTTAATGAATGTCTTTCAGAGATAAAAAACAATATAAATAGTGAAATAATACCTTATTGGCCTTGCATATAGAGACTGACATAATTTGTTAGTGCGCCAATGTCGGCCATATATTTTAACTAGCTATTATTTTTTTAACATTCATTGAAACTAGTCACGATTTTGTTAATCACTTTTCGATTAAACGAATTAACTGCGAAGTAGGACTGAGATAATTTATGAACAAACAAGTGACGGTCTTATTTTTTTACGAACATGCAAGCTACAAGTGAGAAACAACCTTAAGTTTCTTTCCGCATAAATTGCAACTAGTCACACCGTGCTCTAATTAATCTATTTCAGATGAAAGTAAATTTTAAAAAACCGTGAAATAGTACTTTATTCACCTTGTGTGTAGGTATTGAAGTAATTTATAAGCAGGAAAATATCAATTTTTTTTACAAACTATCTAGCTACAAGCACGCAGCACCAAGAAGTTTTTTTTTTTACATAAATTTCAGCTAGTCAAGCATACCACGCATATCAGAAAGAACTAGAACAGTTGTCGTGAAACATATCGTGTCATAAACAACTTTCCTCACGTCTTGCCAACCTCTCGCATTCGCTGTATTATGAGCTACATCAGATAAGCAGTGAGACGTGTACAACCTCGGCTTTAAGGAATCTAATAACAGTTTTGTAAAAAAAAATTTTTGACTTATTAATGGAAATACAAATGTATTGCTTTAAGAAGGTGCAGCTGTTTGTACAGAGCGCAAAACATCGTGTGAATGCGTATTTTTTCTTGTCGAATGAGGTCTCGCATTTATCTATCAGCTACCCAAACAACTTTCATAACTGAACTTATTGATCTTGTATCATATCAGGTTGTGCCTTGCTGCAATCCCTCTTCACAAATATACACTTAACAAGGTATGTGTTAGTGCAACAGACATTTGCTAGGTTCGTTGTAAGCTTCGCCAAAGGTCTAGTTGCTTTCATTTGGAGCAAGAATGTTTCAAAAATTTTGCTCATCGATACGAAAGTTGTCGATTTAATATACCCCCTCATCTCAAAAAAATATTGTTTTTGAAGGACAGTATTAAAGGGGCATTAAAGAATGTCAGAATCTCTTATAGACATTCATTCTATATAAGTACCAAACCTCGATTTTGTGGAATAATGTGTTGGAAATGGGGAAATTTTTTTGAAAATAATGCATCTATATGTTAAATATTTTTAAATGTCTTAACGTTTTACATTACAAAGGTTATGCTATGTTGTTTTGTGTTATTTAGAGTTTTATTTCAAGACGAGACGTTACTGCAAGACTCAGGCGTTATTAAATATTCTTGTATTCTTATCATCTTACAGTATAAGTACTTTTTCCCGCAAAGTAATTGGCTTAGCTTGCATATATTTCATAATACACCGTCTTGAGTGATATTTCCCCCAACATTTCCCTGTGCTCCTCAAACCGCGCTACTTGCTCAGAGGTACGATATCTATTATAAGTTTATTTTTGTAAAGTGAGCTGATTGAGAGTGTCATTAGGTATGAATGAAGGAAATTTGTTCAGCGGTTTAAGGACGTTGGACCCGTAAAAATTCAAAATTTTATATTTGTGTCAAACACTGTTCAACTTTTACTCATAAGATGGCATGTCATTTACCCAAATAAAAAAAAAAATAGGTCCCATAGTTTTAGTATAATCACCTATCAAAGTCGCAAAATGGCAGTTGCGGTGTAGTTAAAATAATAAAAAATAATTAACTTGCAGAAACAATAGTAAGTATTAATTCCTAGTGATGTGAGCTACTGCAAGACACTTTTGTTAACACAAAGCGATAAATTTTTGTATTTTTTTTTAAATTATGAAAATGAGTAAACTTTTGCATAACATTGACTCTAGGCTACTACTGAAATTTTCAAAACTAACTTTTGTCAACCGTGTCGTAAAATGCATTGATACACTGACTATCAGTTACTGTAATTTTGAATTTATTTGTTAATTACTTTTTTATTATTTTGGCTACACCGCAATGGCCATTTTGTGACTTTGATGAGTGATTATTAGAGCCACGATTATATGGCGAAAAGATTTTTGCAACATTTGGTTTCGATGCGTCATGTGCACACCTGCAGCTCTGCTACATCGTCTGTGGTTGGATGATTTTACTCTCACTGGCCTTGGCAAATTATAGACGTACACACTCACAATAATCTTATTCTGATTGGTGCAGTGAAATGAGAAACGTGTCTGAAGAAAGACACGCTGCCAATAACCTTGAAACAGAACTGCCGACGTGCACGTGAGTCACTGAAACAAAGTGGGGCAAAAATCTTTTCGCGACAAAATCGTGGCCCAAGTGATTATGCAAAAAAAACTATGGGGCCTAATTTTTTTTTATATTGGGAAATGACGTGTAATCTGATAAGCAAAAGTTGAACAGTGTTTGGCACAATTATAAAGAAATTAAATTTTACGGGTTCAACGCCCTTGAAGATCATCAGCTCTTTTCTAGTTTAATTTTTGTGTGATTGTGAGCAAATCTACAGGTCTTATCGATTTGAAATTTAGTAACCTGTGAGTCGGAGTTTTATAAAAAAAATGTAATTTAAGTAGTAACTTAATGCTTTAGTATTGTTGTATCTGGATAGCAGAATACACAGAACTATGTTGCGTGAATCACACCAGCAGTAAAGGGACTGTAGTTAATATTGGATTATATGCCGTAGCGGCTGGTGATTTTTAATTGTTAAATGTTTAATGCTCACTTTATCTCGAACCGCCTGTATGAGAAGATACCATACGTAGAAAGTCATGTAGTTTAAGAAGAAACTAAGGACTTCGGTGTCTTGGTAACCTCCGACGTTACCAAGTACATTCCTTAAGTTGGCGTGGTGACAATGCTATGCGTACACTCTAAAATATTTTCTTTGTCCTTTTACAAATCCTTGTAAAATTACGTGAAATCATTAGTTCATAAAGTTACAAAGGTAAACTTTGTACTACTACAAAGGAATTATTTGTAGCTGTACACAGACAGTTCCCCTTCACTGTTTTTTTTTTTGTAAAATACGACCAGACACTTCTTTGTAGTTGTAAAAACGTTTGAAAATGTTGAAAAATTTTCCTTGTAAAATCATTAGTCTATAATTTTGTTTGCAAAAAAACTTAGAAAAAATATGTAGTCCACCAAAATCACAGGTTCGCCGGAAGTTACTTACGCAAAGATCACAACCAAAGCATTTTTCTAGAATAAAGTGAATGTTTAATTTGCGCGATTCAGCAGAAAGGATTATAACTGAACTATACATTGAATGTATAGCCGACAAATAAAAACTAAGTAGGCCAGATATTACAGTGGTCTGGGAGTAAAATACGCGGAATCTAAGCGTGGGTCGAAACTCAGCACCTTCAATTAATATTTTTTTTTAAATAATTTCATGTAAACTTCTTTTAGTCATACGTTTTTGATAAATAAGTTCAGTGTTATTTAAGAAGTGCAATTAACATTTAAATTTATTTTTTTTCCTTATTGAAAGTACAACTACGAAGCTGTTCCTTGTCATTTTACAAACATATACTTAGTATTTTATTAAAATAACAGCCATTGAAGTTCTACAGGGAATTTCTTTGGCAACTGGGTTTCGAATGACTTTTTTTGTAAAAGTACTAAATAATTTTTACAGTGTATACATACGTACTGAATAAAGGTTTAAGCGATTAGGTAGTCTATGGATACCTGTACATCGTTATTTGAATAGTAAGTCTTATTTTTTGTTTTAAATTGTTAAAAAAATGTATGAATTTGGATGTGTAAATTGTTAACAAAATATCTACGAATTCCGCGAGACGACGCCATGCAAAGAATAAGTTCATTTAAATACAGAAGACGTGCAACCAAATCAACATTTTAAGTTTTCGACATGCCATTAAAGAGGAGAATATAGACGTGATAACAGGGTATAGAACAAAGGGAAATAAATGTATGTTTAACCTTCACTGGATGTATTCTACATCATTAATCGGATGTAAGTGCATTCATATTCACCATATACCGTCTCTGTGTCAACGTCGCAAATATATAATAATCGCTTTGCATCACGTACGAACCTGATTAAATTCTGGTTTAGCCATAAGTTTTCCGAATTCACTGAAGGCAAATGTCTTAATGGCCATAAATACATTATAGAGCTGATTCCATTACCCTTTCTTTCATGCAGTGATACCAAAGCCACAATACTATCCGGGGATACACAAATCACTCAATACAGTAAAACTATTAAAGTAGACTACGTAATAAAAACAACCATATAAACCAATGTTGCGTAAATTTCAAAGTACAAAAAACAAGTATAATTGTCACGATATATTTCAAAGAAGCACGTTATTTAGAAAAAAAATGTTACCACTCTAGACTGCGGTGTTTGCAAGAAGTTGTAAGATAATTTTCATACATACCATGTAACAGAACTGCTGCCTGACAAAAATACAACGTGCCTCGTGTGACATAGCCAGACCACTCACAGGAAGCGAACACACACTCGAATGTTGGAAGTTATAATTTTCACACTACATTTTAGCATACTTATTGCTATTTTAAAACGCTCGGGTGTGTTCGTGTTTCACACAGTGGAGTGACGCACATTTTCAAAGTCGGCCATACGCAGCAAAAATTTTATGTTTTATTAATTCCGTATTATTTTCAAACTGTAAACATAATTTCTCGTTTCTTATTTCTATAATTTAACGCCTTATGAATTTTCGCGTTATGTTACGTAAAAATCAAAATCTGTTACTTCTTGGGGAGGGGAGTGGAGATATTCTAGTGTACGCCAGCCTTGTTTTACATAACGGTGAGAACGAAATAAGGTTAGTATAGAGAAGTGAAAGAATAATATGAAGGCGGAAACAAGAATAGCCCTGGAAATCCAGCCTGGTATATTTTCCACCAACACCTCACATCCACCTCGTTGACCCGTAAGTTCGCCGCCTACCGCCTTCATCAACTGCGTTGTAATGTGCGTGACATTATTTTTTACGAAACTATTCCTCGTGTCTCATGTGCAAATGCGCAAGCACGGAATGTCATCCATAAAACACCATTCTAATTAAAAAAAAAAACGCTATCTACAAGCCTTCCAACATAACCAAGAACGTTATTTTTTAAGACTGCCGTACTTTAAAATGAACTACCCGATGTGTACATAACACAGAGGGAGACGTGTACTGACATTTAATACAGACCTACCACTACTAAAATTAGGCGATCACTTAGAGTTGCAGAGTAAAAATGTATAGAGAGGAATATTGCACGATAGTTCAACGCTTGACTCGATGTGGCGATGAGGCATATGATACGCGCTGCAAGGTCACCCTTATAGCTGCGCTATTTCAGAGCCTCAAACGCGCAACATTGCTCATGGCAGACGGCGTCCTTAAGGGACCTGCCTAGATAGACTGTGTTTGTGTGTGTGAGGCAGGAGTGGTAAGGTTGACGTTGACTGACGAATGTAATACATTATCGCCTCTCCGCGCAAGCCACTCAGCTGGCATGCAGTGCTTTACTGTTACTCTTTTTACAATTCGACTTTAAGCGGTGACCACATTGTTTCATTTATGAGCTGCGTAGTTCAGAGTCTAACGCTTGTTTCTATAGTGTTGATTCTTGAATCCGACTATTAATTTTTCAGATACCACAGTCTCAAAAAGCCATTTTGAGGGGCCAGAAAATAATGTCTCTAATATACAAGTAGAATTTTTACAACTATACCGTCATAGTTTGAAGTGGGTGTTCTGTTCGTAGATATACTGATAGTTTCGTCGAAATATAATATATGGAACTCGCCGCAACACTTATGAAGGGCAGGTGGGGAGGTTCCGTTAGGAACCCGATTGCTAGGGCCACGATTTTGTCGCGAAAATATTTTTGCCCCACTTTGTTTCAGTGTCTCTCGTGTACATCGGCAGTTCTACTTCCTTATTACTGGCAGCGCGTCTTTGTTGAGACACGTTTCTCATTTGACTTCACCAATTAGTAGAGACATGCACAATTCGCGATATTTTCTGACAGCTGACTAGACTCCAAGTGACTATAGACTCGGCGACGTTCCCCGCCGGCCGATATTGTCGTGACTTGCCGCGGACGTTACACATGTAAATGACAACACATAAAAGTTCGTGGCCTATTGAATCGCAAATTATGCTCTGTTATGTATAGGAAAGTAAAGTTTAGTCTGCTACCAAATGATAATGCGAAATTTGCATGTCTCTACCAATTAAAACAAGATTGTTGTGACTCCTTACATGTGTAATTTGCCAAGGAAAGTAAGAGTAAAATCATCCAATCACAGACGATGTAGGGGATCAGCATGTGTACAGATAACTAGAGCCACGATTATATGGCGAAAAGATTTTTGCAACATTTGGTTTCGATGCGTCATGTGCACACCTGCAGCTCTGATACATCGTCTGTGGTTGGATGATTTTACTCTCACTGGCCTTGGCAAATTACAGACGTACACACTCACAATAATATTATTCTGATTGGTGCAGTAAAATGAGAAACGTGTCTGAACAAAGACACGCTGCCAATAACCTTGAAACAGAACTGCCGATGTGCACGTGAGTCACTGAAACAAAGTGGGGCAAAAATCTTTTCGCGACAAAATCGTGGCCCTACAGATAACACATTGAAACCAAATGTTGCAAAAATCTTTTCGCCGTAAAATCGTGCCTCTACCGATTGCCTTAAACCGTTTTCACAATAAAGCGACGCCATACGACCGACGTTTGTCGCCATAGGAACGAGTTCCTGCCATGTTTTCACAACACAGCAATGAAAAATCGCCGGTCTATTCGACACGGACTTGTGCTGCCATCGATTGCCTAGATAAGTAATTTGGTAACTGAAGAAAAATTGTTTGAAGGAACATTAACAGAAAATAAATAAATGAAAATCTGTTTATGTTCACATCATTTTAATATCAAATAGAAAGCAGATGTTACAGGTTCTACAAAAAAAGTACAACAAAAAAACACTTACTGTTCAAAGACCGTATACAATAGAGTGCATTAATTTGTGCAGTTGCAAGTAGTTTTAGTACAGTGTTTTCAGTATAAATGTATTTTTGATTTCTTTAAAACTTGACTAATGTTTGCGCGATTGTAAAAATATAAACAACTTTTGTTCTTCTTTGTACCTGTCGCCTTTGATGAATAGCAAATCCATTGTCAGCCGCTCGTGCAATGAACCCGACGCCGGTTAGCGTCAAGGCTCTAATTGGCCAACGAGCATCACTAGCGTCAAGGCTCTGATTGGCTCACAGCCATCACTGCTCTGTAAAAATTTGTTATGTTATTTTACACATACAGTACGTGGCAGCAGTGTTTCCACCAATTTAAGTATATATTAACACTAGCATTATTTTTGCAGTCCTAGAATTCTTCACAGTCATTATACAAGTCATATTTGTAGAATAATCAGGTCACTGAATTGCTAGTTGTATCTGACGCGTGAGTCAAATTACACATGTCGTCCGATAAAAATAAATGATCACTGTTGTAATCTACAAGCGCAAAATGTAAAAATAGTATTTCTGACAGTTTTCCTTTTTTTTCTTTAATGCAGTTGAGGTAAATTAAGTTCGATACATTTATAGGACTTCCAACTAACTGAGAAATTTTCGAGTTCATGCCGGGATTCGAACCTACGATCGTCAATCCATAGTTCTAACCACTAGACCACAAATGCAACTTGAAATCTTTGACATGTGAAACAATGGTTTAATTTTACACCGTTTTTACTACAAATTTTCGTACTTTTGCTGTCTGATACTGGTACTTCTACTACATCAACTGAAAAAATAAAATATTATAAAACAGCCATTAAAATTACGTTCAACGATTTGCCAGTTACGTTAAAACATACTATGATAATATTTTAACTGTGAAGAAAATATTTTCGGCAACTTATCCCCTCACAATTCTGATAGTTGTCATCATTTAGCTGATTTAAGTTTAACCTTGTAACACAAACTTTTACACCAATATTTATGTGCCTATGACAAAGTTACTTGCCGCCGAAAAATCACGAGATAATGCATCTATGTTTTAACCCGAACTTAAGTATTTAAACCATCGTTAATGAAGATTCACATTTATTTCGATCATAAGCTTGAAAATTTGGAGGTAGGATAAGGCGTTTATAATATGATGATTCTAGCTTAATTTACACACTACGCTGAGAATTTGAAAAATTTACAGACATGAGCTGGTATGTTTCCTTTCATTCACTTTTTTCCTTCTTAAGATTTTAAACGCAAATTTATACAATTATTGTAGCTGTGAAATTATTCATCATAACATTTTATATCTAACAGATATGATAGCGTTTAAATAATAAATGTAACAGAAAGAAAACATTACGATAAATCACTCTACAATTTATGTTTTCCTACTAAGATATAAATGAAAATTTACTTCATTATTGTAGCTGTAAAATTGTTTCTCCGAACTACGTATATTTAATAAAAATTAATGCGTTTTAACAATGACAGTGCCGTTAAAAATATACGCTAAATGAATAAACAACACTGTGTCGATGTGTATGTGTACACATTCTTAAAAATATGTAATTCAAAACATTCAAGTTCGTTTTTTAAGCTGTACATTTTATGTTTTTTTTTTTCAGTAGGAACAAATAACACGAATTTCATTTCTGGAAACTTGTGCGTAAAATTTCACACTATGTAGTTGTTTTATTTTAAATTACACATACAAAAAAGTAAAACCCCCCAAGAAATGTATGTGTAGCTTAACACTTATATTTTTACAGTGTAGTGCCAAGGTTCTGATTAGCTGACGCGCAGTACCAGCGTCAAGGTTTAGTTGTCCCTAGCGTCTCGTCGCTGTATTGTGAAAATTGCATAAGGAGCACAAATATTATCTGCTCATTCTCTTACCGAACTTCGTCATAGTACTTTCTGCTGAAATGCCACAGGCAAGAACTAAATTAACGACATTTTTCATAGAGTGTAAAACAGCAATTTTTTACACATTGTCTCATGTTAAGTATTCCATATTTGGACAGTTCACTTCTGAGAAGTGTATCTGTAAACAGGATTGTGTAGACAGCGCTTTTCAGGGAAGCCAGGTAGGTTTAAAGTTTAAAACCATGAAACAGACAGACAAATTTATCAGGAGAGAAATTTCAAAATATGGAAACGTTACGTGATATAGACTACAATTTGTGTAGTGAGAAATCATGTTTAGATATAACTATGCCCCAAATAACAACATCACGATGAATAATTCACTACCCTGATCCGAAGGTGGTACATAAACTCCGGTAAACGTAAATAAATTTCAGTCTACTTATTAAACGATAAAGCATATACCATTTTCAAGACTTGTGTAAACGAAAACCGAAAACTGAAAAGTCAAAATACTCCAATTTAAAATAAAGAAATATTTTCGTACATCATTGTAATTATCGTATTTAAAATTGTACTCATGCATTGGACAAACTATATTTTTAATTTTTTTAAACTTATAACTGTTTAAGTAAAGGTTCCGTACAATGTGTAAACGTCAATATAAATAATTTTACAGCTGCAATTGTAAAGTCAGGACAGACGTCTCGCGTTTTTTAAGATACAATAAAACTTAAAAAAAAAAACAATCGCTGACAGTTTTTCATTAAATACAGATTAACACATTAAAGTTTGGTATGACACACAAGTAAATGTTTTTAATTTGTTTAGCATACAAACACTTAAGTTATAAAAATTACTAAATCCGGCTAACGCTACCAACAGGGTGGGTGGGATGCTGCAGCGTGGGTGGGAGAAGATGGCGTATGGAGTATTTTTTTTTTTTTTTTTTTTTTGCTGATGGGTTTATCTTATTCACATTTATTGTACACGTTGACACCATAGTCTGAGAAAGTGTACATGAGTCAGTGCAATTTCACAAACATTATTTAAGTTTTCCTCTGAGTTCTGAAATTTTTTCAGGTAAATCTAGGAGTATAATTTAATAAAGTACATGACAGGTTCTTGCCTCGGTTTCTTTCACTTGCTTTATTGCATTTATCTGTCGCAAATATTTTCACGTTTGATGAGACTTTCTGAAAAGTTATTAGAAATTACCTCTCTGAAGTATCGGCATCCCTACTTAAGCGTGGGAGAGATACCTGAGGACGTACAAGACATGAATGTTGCTAACAGTTTATATAATCAAACACTTTATTAATTATTATTTTTTTGCAAAATTAAAAACGACTTTCTTTTAAAAGTACAAGAAATGTCCTTAAAAATATTTTTTATGTACATCTTAAAACTGTTTTAAAAGAAACATGCGAGACTGTATTTTGAATTCGTCGATTTACGAATGATTTTCAATGACATGTACTCAACTCTACCTGATAATCGCGACTCACGTTTAGCTTCATTGTTCTGTTTCAGACAATTGTCACGTGGAGCGCTCCACGCACTGACATTGCAGTATGATTGGTCAGAAACTAAACGTTGGGACAGAAAGAAAATACAATAACCAAACCTGATATGAAAACCACCAATCTAGGCGATAAATGCCGTTGATGGCTGCCGTGCCGACTGGTAAAGTACTTGCATGGCGAATATTGTACAGGCCAATGCTGAATATTGTTTCCAATTCGTTTGTGTTTAGTAATTACTCCTGGAATATAGGCTACCTTGTTAGGGTTCATTATAATAAACGATCGCCACTTGTTTTCCTTTTAAAGGTTGACATAAGGAATTATAGAGATTTCGTAAATCAATGTCAAGCGAAATTAATTAGGAGCTGATATTGTTTTATTCTAACAATTAAAAATTAAATTTAATGACTTCTGTATTTGCCAAGAATAATTAAATCTTACTACGGTCTTGCAATTCATTAGACCCCTTGGCGACAGCAGCGGAGCCAGATGTAAATAATTTTCCTTTGCCAATATCACTTTCCCACAAAAAAAAACATAGTCTTCCTAACATACAGTAGAATTAAACATAGTTGAAGTTTGGACATTTCTATAAAGAAAAGTTTGTGACACCTGCAACACTGTATTCGGTGTTGCTTTTTTTAAAATGTTTATATAGTAATATCTATATAGAATATAATAAAAGTGGTCCACTCACTCACAAACGCATATCCTCTGGACCTTGAGGCATGAAATTTACGTAGTAGGCATCCACTAAGAGGGGATTTTTCGAAATTCGAAAATGAAGTGGCGAAAAGCGATGAAATGTATTTTCAATAAATCCTCTTTAACACTTAAATACGTCGAGATTTAGAGGTGATTTTGCTTCAGAATGAAACCTATGCATATCCCATTAAAGTAGTAACATGATTTTTAAACTCACCTTCTAAGAGCATTAAAAAATAAAATGGTGTTTTAGCTCACCTGTCTTTCTTAAGCTTGTAGAGATATCGAGATTTTTTAAAATATAAATAAAACATAAGTAAGAACCTGAAAATATGTTTCCTCATTCTTAAAAATTCGACAATTATGAGGGTAGAAATATATACAACGTTCCAGAAATCCTGAAAAAAAAAAAAAAAAAATATATATATATATATATATATATATATATATATATATGGCCACGGATAAAAAAACTTAAAAGTTGTTACTTTTGGCCATCCTGTTGTTACGTAAACGTATTTGAGCACAGGTCTGTATGCACGCCCATGGACACACACAATATTTTGGCTTGGTGAGGGCACAAGATCTAATAAATAACAAATTCTGCGCACTACAGGCAGGTGGATCTTGGCTAAGCTCTTATATACATTACAGTATACCAATAGTATGTTCAGAAACATGTGAACGCACCATACTTCCAATAACTTCATGCGACACTTGTACTACACTACTGGTGCACATATAAATGTATATAAAAATTAAAAACGTCTCTTTTTTTGTTATTAGCGGGGAGGGGGGGGACGTCACCCAAGTGCAACCCCCTGGGTGCGCCCATGATATACACACTCAATTTCTTAAGTCTGATGACCAATCTTAGAATAGATGTTTGGAACACAATTCTCTCTTAACTGTTACCTGAGATTTACAATAACCAAATCAGTTTATAAACAAACATTGTCATTGGCTGCCGTTCACTGTGATTTTACACAATAAATAGGTCTTTAACGTACTGTACTGTCGTGGACATATGCCATTTCAGTATTATGACGTTCCAGAAATATAATATGAGACTAAGAAAAAACTAACGAAAAAAACAGGAGATAGAGAAATCAACCCTACTTTGGCTGCAGTCCGTAAACTAAAACAATAGAACATGAAATATCCCATAAGGAATAAGTCCACAACAAACATATAAAAAATAAAATTAACATAAAAAAAAATAAAAGTCAAAAGGCAAGGCAAATTATTTTAAAACTCAGGACATCACAATTAAGACAACACAGACAATACTGGGACGAAGACAATGTTAGACACAAGACAGGATAACAACGACGACGTTACAGACAACGGACTAGACACAACGATGAAGACATACAAGAACACAGTAGATTTCTTAAGACCGATTTTTCACGACTTTTCGGGAACTGATATCTGCTCCTCTCATCAGTTGAAGTAAAAGATAAAACTGGAAAAAATTGGACAGTGTTATAGTCTGCAGATCTGCTCCTATAGGTCATTCGGAATAAAGTGAGCACTAAAGATTTAACCTATGAAAAAATTCACTAGCCGATACTGCATATACGCGACTGCTAACAAGAGTTACTTTACTGCTTGTATGGTTGGTAGCGATTCATTGCATGTAGTTCCGTGTGTTTTCCTATTTGAATACAGCATTAGTGAAAGAACATACGATGAAATCGACCTCTCTGTATTTAATATACTTCAAAATATTTTGTTATGATCTTATTGACATTCATACTTACAGTATAATTAGGCTAAATTGGCGTGAGAATAATGTGACGCTATCGGCGACTTCGAGTCGCCGTGGTCGATATAGCTTGCTCCTAGCTTCAGATAGTTCAAAACTCCACCAACAGGTGGCATTAGAGATAGGTTCTCGCCGCCAAGTTGCATCATTTGCGTTCGTTCGTCCATTTTTGCGCGTATACACATTATTCAAAAGTATTGAAAATTACTTTGAGTATCATTGCCGAAATGATATGAAACCATCGGCAATCTGTAAATTATGTTTTACGTTTGCCAGCCTAGAAACAACATACTTTTTATTTCACATGTTAAGAAAATACGTTATTCTGAAGTGCGTCGTCGATGTTCGTGGCAGTATAACTGAACGAAACTCGAATTATTGAATAGCGTGTGTCATGTCTGTTTTAGTGGCGGTTTTGCGTTACAAATTCAAATAAAATATGCCCTCATTTACGAGATTCGTAACGGCAATAGTGCGTGTTGTTTAGATTAGTCGATGGACAGAAACCAGGCATTAACTCGCAGGTATACTTTTATGTATCTTATATTCAGCCCCCGTAGATTTAATGAGTATATATTGTAGCTAAAATTTATCGGAGAAGTTTAATGTAGTTTTAAACATTGCACGACCCTATATAAATAAAAGCACGTGGCATTATTTGTGTTTACATTTGGCGGAAAGATATAAACTGGCAGGAAATAGAAATTAATCAGGGCTCTTTTGAGTGTTCACTTTATTCCGAATCACCTGTAGCAGACAGTACAATAGGTTATTCTGTCCCACTGCAAGAAACATTCAAAGAAATTGAATAGGTCTTTGTTATTGGTCGTGAACATATCAAATTACCAGTCGCCTAATAAGAAAGTTTTATTAACAAATATATAATACGGGGCCGGCCGGCTGCGGCGTTGCCCGCGTGAAATTATGTAATGTAAACAGTAACTCTGGATAAAATATGTGATGAAGACGTTTAACAGCTAGCGTACTCAATAACAGTGAACTATAATTAACTGACTTAGCTCAGTGTAAAGAGCGCGCGCAATATGCTCGCATGATGTCATAATAATTCCCATCACAAAGTCTTGCACGGGATACGAACCCGTAACCCCACCCCTTCCACACCACAAACTTTACACAATACCTGAGTGAATGTTAAATGCATGCCGTGATAATTCTTTCGTATGAAGTGGCTACAGTCCACAGAGGTTTTATTTATTAGTAGGTTGGCAAATGAAACTACTGTTGAATTATTTCTCCGTGATCATTCTCTTTTTTCGGGAAACTGTAACGTTATACTACTTTTCACCTACTTAATTTTCGAACGTCAAAGAACTTTAATTTGATTTAGTATATATTTACATAAGCTTCATTCTTATCAAAAAATCATCTCGATATCTCAACGGGTATAAACGGTACAGATGATTATTTGAAATCACGTTTTATTTTTTTTAACAGCTTTCATGGACGAATTTCGAAAAATCCTGAAATTACTTTTTTTTATATTTACGTAAGATTGATTTTAAAGCAAAAACCATTTCAATATTTCTACTGGTTTAGGAGCTAAGTGGGATTAACTAAAAAACACGTTTGATTTTTTTAAGAGCTTTCAAGGACGAATTTCGAAAAATTGTAATAGTACTTTTTAGATATTTACTTCAGCATCATTTTAAAGAAAAAATCACCTTACTATCTGTAATTGTTTAGGAGAAATCACGGAGTAGTGAAAAACACATTTTACGGCTTTTCACCCCCTTAATTTTCGAATTTCACCAAATCGAAAAATTTGCGAATATGCATTTCTTTGGGCAATATTATGAAGTTAAAAAATTTATGATAGCATTCCTGGTTAATGAGCTATCAGGGATTCTTTTAAAACACATTTCACCCATTTTGTCTCCCTTAATTACCGAATTTCGAGAAACCCTTTCTTAGTGGGTGCCTACGTAGCGAGGGGAAGCTTCCCTTATAATTTCATGATTCTAGGTCCAGCGGTTTGGGCTGTGCGTTGATGAGTGAGATAGTGTGTCAGGACACTTCATTTTATATAATAACGTCGCAAAAACAATCTACGACGCTATACATTCGTTACTATATTTTTAGCAGACGACTCGTTCGTACAGGATATATTAAACTACTCACAATCTGGTAAGCGTACGAGTTTCTTGGTACACTTGTCAGTATTCAGTGATGTATACGATACTCTTAATACTTGTTTGAGAAGATACCAAAAGTGAAGTTCAATAAATACCGCTATGTAAAAATAATTCGGACTGTTATGCAAGTATCACAAACTAATCTAATTTATTTTCCTGCGTATTTTGGGGCATTAACACGTCAATGTTGTGGCTACTGTCAATGTTTTTTTTCGTTTTTCCATTTTCCGTTTTGGTTCGTCCGCACCAAAATTTCTGGTTCCATTTTCTTTTTTATGTGACATTTGACGTGAACAGCGAAATTGTGTTTCATAATTTTCGAAACTTGAATACATGTGTACATTTTTAAACAAACTTTCGGTAGTGTTTATATGATACGAAAAAAAAATCACAATTTTATTTATGAACCACAAGAGTATGTGGTAAGAATTATCGACGTATTGTTTCAACCAAGTGTAATGTTTCCAAAAAGGTAAGTATAAAATAATCCAAGAGAACGTTGTACTGTAGTTGTACAGGAAGTTGATAATGTTTTTTTTTTTTCAAGTTTTTACGTATTTTTTTTCTTCGTACGTGGATAACATGTACGCAATTTTCCCGCAATATTGTGTTTATTAGTAGTAAGTTGTTGTTTTGTATGATACTCACTGTAAACAGTTTTGTCTGTTGGAAATAGTGCGTCAGGACGCTGTACAAATGGAGCTCGAGTAAGAGTGAAAGAAGAATAGTAGGAGCTTATAGTTCTAATCCCGTGTAAAGAATGGCCAGGAAAACTGCTAGGATATTATTCATAGTAGTTGTAGCTGACACAAAAGTTAATTTTGTATTTCAAGTATGAAAATTTTGGGTAACTTCCCATGCGGCGTAGGCACTCACATGAAGGGGTAAAAAGGGTAAAAAAGTATTTTCCCAACATATAGCTCAAACCTGGAGAGTTATCGTTATGCTTTTAGGATGAAAAAACCTAATTTTTTTCTCCGTGCCCTTAATATCTCATTGACACGATAAGCTATCATAACGGTTTTTCTTCAAAAAATTCCACGTGGGCAGAACAGTTGCTGAGGAGCTGGTAGTAATATAAATGGCAGATTACCAATCTTAACGTTGTTAAATTATCTTGGTGGGATTCATAACGTAAATAAATATACAGAAAAAGTATATATTTATACGGGAAAATGTACCACGTGCAGATTTCAATTCTTCATTCTTTGTTGTTTTCTTTTCTTCCAGTACTCTTTCATTCATTCACTTATTATCGTCTTCCTGCGCCGACCACTTCAGACTAATCTTTTTCGCATCCCTACCGTGGTATCCTTAAATAGATAATAATTTTTCTGTAGACACTTTATTGTCAGTTGTTTTTTCAAAGTCATTATTATTTCTCTACGTCTTTTCTTACTTCGTGAAACAAACTTGTTAACTTTTCATCTCAGCAAACAGTTTTAACTTTTTGGTTAATCTACTGTCTTACTTTTGATATAAATATCAAAAATAACAATCTTCTTTTTCTCAAAATTCCGATATGTTTTACAAGTTGGAAAAATTCCATGGCTACCTCGTCATTTCCGACATTTCATAGTTTTACGTTCGCGTAACAGTTTCATTATAGTTGGACTTTCGAATATTTCTTAATTTGATAATGTTATATTATTTACTTAAGTTATTTACATACTACTAGGCTCAACTTTTGGCGTATTTACTACATGAAGTGTTAAAAATAACTAAATACAATACTCAGATACATTTCATATTCACACCAATACCAAACAGGCTTTCTTAACTTTTACATAATACAGAATAAAATGGCACTTAGGAAGATAGTGTAAATATTATTAAATATAAACTTTAAAAAATGTAGTTTTCATCAAGGATGAATAAAACTGAAAATAATAATAATGTTCTGGTTACCGAACCATCTTACTTTTACTTTTTTCATTTTTCTAGTACAATATGTGTCAATATGTTTTGCCAAAAACGTAACCCAACAATTTGTAAAAAAAAAAAAAAAAATGCTTTCGATTTCTTTTGCTTGGGTGACTGATGCAGCTCGCTCCAGTTGTGACTCGCTAGATAACCAAATGAGTTTTTAAATATATTTCTCGCATGTTTCGGTATTTTAACATTATCATCCTGGTTTCTTGTGCTGTATTAATGAGCTTAGATTGCAAATAACTGGTTTAATGGCAAATAATCTTTCTTGAGATGTGTAATAAAATACTGTTTAATCCTGTAGTATCTTGTAAGCTGTTTTGTAGTTACTAACGGTTTGATAATACGGTTTCCCATTTTAGGATACATTTCTAACAATAAACAATGATGATCTTTGAAAGAACTGTGCAATGGAAGTGCATGACTGGATTCAGTTTCTTGGACGTACTCCATTGCAAATTGAATGACTGTAAAAGAAAACTAAACAAATAAAAGAAAACCATAAAATAAGCAAAGTGTACTTTAGTCAGCAAGATACATACACCACATGAAATTCCAAAATAGACTCGTGTTCGCACTCGTGTTCCTGAACCCTGTGTGTCTACCTGATGACGGGAACAGATTCCAGTTCCCGAAATGTCGTAACACTGTCTGTCTGTAAAACTACTGTGTCTTGTTTCGTCTCTTCGTTGTGCCGTTTGTCTTTTCTGTATTTGTCTGTTATCTGTTGCGTTTTGTCTCGTCTATTTGTTGTGTCTTTTTATTATTTTTCGGTTCGTGTCTGATATTTGCTGTGTTTTTTGTTTCATCTCATCGGTGTGTCGCATGTTACTTGGTTTTTTATTTTATTTGTTATTATTTTCATTTATTATCTGTTTGTTACTTGTTTCTATTTGACCCGATTCCGTTTTGGAATTTCTTGTTGTGTATGTATCTTGCTGACTAAAGCATACTCTGCTTATATTATGGTTTTCTTTTATTTGTTTAGTTTTCTTTGACAGTTGTTCAATTTGCAATGGAGTACGTCCAAGAAACTGAATCCAGTCATAAACAATGATGTTCCAGCTTCTTCGTTTTATTCCTATGTAACTGATCAATGTTAATACCCTGCAGTGATTTAATATGACTGGTACTAATAAATCATGTAAATTCAGCTCAACCTGTTCCGTTGAAATACTTAAATATTCATACCACTGCTTAAGCATAAAGTAACTTGTCTACAGACAGTTAAAAATATATTTGGCCCGCGACGAATTTTATCGAATATTATTACCAGGCTATGATATTTCTGCGACTCTTAGGCAGTGATTCTGCGTGTGCGTCATATATTGTAGATACATTTTTATGTTGTGTTTAGGTTTATCAAAATGGTCCAAGTTATTAAACCCCGCTACATTAACGTTAACATTAGACTTCGTGTCCTCAGCGTCTTCTGCTGAGATTACTGTAGACAATTGGGTTTCACCAGGATATTGTAGCAACGTAAACGAACCGGACAAAAATAAAAATAAAAGATTTTGCAATTATTGTTGCAACTCTAAATTCGTCAGCCAACATAGTATTGGCATAAAAAATATTCGCATTTCTTTAAATAAAAAAGAAACTAATTGAAGAGCGACGCAATGTAATATTGCAGAATAGTTTTCAAAATTAAATGTTAACTTAAAGTAGAGTATTAATAACTACTCGCTTACTGCATTCTTGAGAGGGAGATAGTTGATTTCCTTAAATAACACGTTGAGGTTGAAGAAGCGAAAAAAATGTTTTTGCGAAGTTATGTGTTTGTCCAGATATACGGCTCTAGTTTCTATTGCTTCCTCTTCGGCAAACATATGAACCATACGGCCAAGCTGAAGGTTGCAGCGATTGACAACGTAACACGAAGGTTCATGTTCCAGACACGCTCCCTCTCACTTTCCCAGAGAAATAAAATATGCCCTCGTCTATGAATGTAAATCTCGTCAGACATACGGCTGTTTTGAAATACTGTTCGACTCAGCTCGGCTCATTAGCATACTTTTGCGGAAATAATAATCGCAATTTAAAATGTGCCAAATCCTACCGATAAAACTTTTTTTTTTGTTCTTAACATCCACATTTATATGTTTACATTTTTATTTATTATTAATGTTAATATGGAGGTGGCACAGTAATAAAATAAATAGTAAGTGTAGTATGACTCATCAGTAAATTGTTGCTTACACAAATTTAATTTTTTAAAATAAAAATACTCTAAATAGTTTGTTATTCACGAAATCAGCAAAAATATTCTGAGAGATTATTACGGCAAGCTCAAATGCAAGAATTTCAATCCTGTAATCGTATTACACAGAAACCATGTCGAATTTCGACAGTGACAAAAATACTTTGCAGAAACCACTTTCAAGGAGTTTGTTAGTCACGGTATATTAAACCACAATTCAGCTCCTAATTGAATATTCCACAAATTTGTTTCTTTCCCACTTGCTCATATAAACCCACCAATTTAAGTGAACCCAATTGTACATAATTCATCCTGCTCAAAAAATTAATTCAAATTAAACTTATTAATCTTGAAAAGAGTTATTTTTAAGTTCATACTTAACAGTTAATAGCTTTTAAAAATATTGTCCATGCTGAAGTGTACCATAATGTGACGTCATTCGAAACAATCATGCAGTGAAATAAATAAATGCGGAAAAGCAAACACTGGTAATTCTTGGTAGCTTTCTGATAATCATGGGTGCAGACTGTCACAATGTGCAGCATGCAGTTAGGCAAAGACAGTTAGTTTACAAGTTCAAACACCGTGCCTCATGTACTGTACCATGTATCATTTCTAACAACTGTAGCATAAAGACACTTCAAGCAGTGTGTTGTACACAAGGCTGCTCTCTTATCGTAAACTAGCGGCAACTCTACAATCAAGATACCCAAACGTCTGCCTTTGTGAACAAGGTTCTTAAAAGGGCGTGCGCCGACCTTCGTGGCTTCGGCTAAGCACCGGTCTGTGGTGCGAGAGGTCCTAGGTTAGAATCCTGGCTGTGCATGGATGTTGCGTGGTCCCTTCAACTCATCATCATTGGCTGTTAATACCTCGTTGTTAAATGGCCGCAAACACTCTCACCTCACCTTAAAAGGGCGTAAGTGCACTCCATAAACTATTCTTTGCAACAACACAAATTTGGTTTGAATATTAGCTACTGAAAATAAGCTTTTCTGAAAGATTTTTTTTTTTGTTTTAATTGTAAAGTATTGTTAACAAAAATAGCGTCCCTATGAAAAGTTTAGTGTAATTTTTCGGTATGGTTAGTTGTAGTTTTTTAAGGCGAGCTTTATGTTAAAAAAAAATTCTACCAAAAATATAATAACGTATTTTACTGTACACAAACGAATATGTTCGTTGCTGCTAAGTTACTTGTGATTACGAATTGTATGCCTAAGGCGGTTAAAAAATTTTGGCCGAGAAATCATATGAGGTTTCAATGTGAAGTTATGAAATTTCGTAAGCTTAAGAAAAATAATGGATAATTTTACACAATATTTATTTGAAAAACATATGTTAAATTTCTTTCTTAATCGCTTTTTAACACAGCAGAGAAGTCTCCGACAAGAAAAATATACAATAATTTACTGTTTATACAACACACGAGTACAAACAACACAACAAAATCGTAGCGTTAGCTCAAAGATTTTCAATAATAATGATCACACAACTATTTCTTCGTACAGCACATGTCCTGAAAACCCTGCGAACAGCCCTCAATCCGATTACAAACATTCATAGGCCTATATCAAAATAATCACTGGAAAATACGTATGTCCGACCATAGCCCGACACACATACACACGAAAATTTACTTCGATTTTGGAAAGCCAAAACGATCTGCTTTACTGTCCTACGTCACAGTAGATTCCTAAATACGCTAAAAGCGTAGTAATTTGATGATTTACGTAAATACTATTTATTTATAACATAATACTAAGGTATTATATTATAATCCATTATACAGCATACAGTAAACAGTGAATGCTTGTGTACAGAGATGTCGTTGCTAGGAAACGTTAGCGGATGTGACGTCGACTCCAACAGCGTATAAACAGTATAGGTACTATAGTGGGCAGTTATCTTAGCTTCTGTCAGCGAAGGGGTGCGAGGATAGCGGGACAGGGGAAGAAGAGGAGATAAGGTGGCGACACACAGTCGACAGTCGGGTAGTAGCTGTTAGGAAAATATCGACCCTCAGAGTATACCCGAGAATTCGAGGTCAAGGTGGTAGCCCGCAGAGGCGCGGTAAGGAGACACATAGCAGAGAGCGGGAAATAATAATAACCGTTATTCAGTGTTGTGATGAAAAAAAACGACAAGTAAATGCTTGAGACTCTTCAGAGAGCAGCCAGCAAGAGCAGCAAAGTACACGGATTCATCAAGTCAGCAAACAACGACCACATTAGCCACTAACCACTCCAGGAAAAAACACATACTGGAGAAAGTCAACATAAAGTATTTAATAAACTGTTACTTAGTTTATTGCGGAACTGAAGGATATTATCATCAAAGACATTCAGAGTCTATGAGGGTGAATGATATGAGTGCCGAGAAGTGCCAGAATACAAGGGTGGGGAAAATGGGAAATCCCCGAACATAAAAAAAACTGCCGAACTGCGACATCGTCCGACGCGATCCTACATGCGTAAATCCGGACGTCAAACACCGGGGATAGAACTAGCATCGCCTAGGTGTAAAGCAAGTGCTCGACCGCCGCAGCTTCTTATTTGGTTAAGAATTTTGGGGTCTGTTTTTCAGGTGGAATGTATAACTTATTGTTTGAATAACGTAAACATATTTCGCTCTATTCCTACTATTACTGAACAAAAAATTAAAGTCTAACAATAAATTTTCCTACATCTAGATCGAAATTAAGAAAATCCTTTGTTAGTAGTTGACATAACCTGGTTAGCAAGAACGCTTTTTGTATTTATTTATTTGTACTTGCTACCAAATTCAACGCTAAGCAAAAACCGCAGACTTACATAAAGTCTGTAATAACTTCAAGTAAAATTATGATAGCGTAGATGGTTTTAAATTCTTATTTTGCATTCAGTGAACATATTCTTGACCCCCTTTCTCCTTTTATGGTCAGATTCATTAAAAATCCGTCACATACGTTTTGTTAGCTCTTCTTTTCGCAGTGTTGTAAATAATTAAAAACTTGGGTTTAAAAACTGTCGCAAAGGTTCAATAAATTTGCAAGTATTAAAACGTTTCATATTTGGCCAAAAGTTGTTCTATAAAACGCTATAATAAGAAAGTCGTGAAAAACTGTAAAAATTTAATTCTAAACGGATTTTTATTTTTGATGTTCGTTTTACAATGATATGTTAAAAACACTCGCAATTAATACACTTCACTCATTATTAATTGTGTATTCACGTCTGCGTTATGAATGTATAGTTGACATAATAAACCTAACTGAATGGTGTCAAGCACTTTCAACTGTGTGTTTTCATTATTACAAGCTTTTGTGTAACTTTCAATGTTCTTATGTAAGTTCACCGTTTCAAAATTTGCAAAACATCTTTCAACCGTTTGTTGGTATCTGATTGCGCTTAAATTTGGCATGCTTATGTAAGTTCGAAATTAGTCTGGTTAATATTCTCTATTATTCTGTAGTAGCATAATTATAATTTATTTTCAGGTTTGTCTTAATACAACATTTCCATTAATTTTCGTTGACTGAATAGTTTTTTTTCGAAACCTTGTGTATTTTTAAAGACGGGAGAAAAACTTAGCAGCTTACAATCTTTCGCATATCCTGAAAGGTATATACGCATTCCCGAGCACAACTGCTGCAACTCACAAACATGTTACACGTACCCTATTACAATGTAAAAAAATTCTGAAACTTATAATAAAAATTTAAAAAATTCAGTAATTTTTAAATACAAATTATGTTTATTCTTTATTTTCATGAGCATGACATTGTAGCCTGCAATGTCTTTATCCACTGTGATTTTTTTTTTAGTTTGGTATATCAGTTGGTTTTAGTGTAGTCCTTAAAACGAAAACATGCAAAATATGACTTTAACAAGCCATTACGCGAAAACTATAAGAGATAAAAAAATTTCATTATAGCCCAACTATGTCACATTTTGTGTCTAAAATAAGACAAAAATATCTGGTACAAATCAAAAATTTAAAAAAAATTGTGATGAAAATTGCAGTTGAAATGCAAATGTATTTATACGTGGGGTGGTTTGTTTGTTTCATTGACATATTTTGCAACTTTTTTTAGTGTTGTGATATGTTTTGCTTTAATAATTTTTTTTTGTAATAGCATGTTTCATAAGTACAAATTGCGTAAAACGGTTTTACGCAATAAAGGACAACCAATCAACTTGCCCGAAACGAAAATATTCGCACTGAAGAACAGTGTCATGGACTATGACATGGCACGTACAAAAACCACATTGATTAGTTTGTGTATTTCTTAAATATTTTAAAAAAATACCAAGTTTTTATTTCAAGGTCATTGTATTTTATTACAAAAAAGCCCATGTTTGTAAACATGTATATGCCTGTGCCACTTTTATTCAGTGGGATTTTCATAATTTCGGAACGTTATTGATAAAAAAATTTCGTTACAGTAACAAATAGTCACATTATATGCCTACAAAACATACAATATCTGGTAAAAATTAAAAAAAAAATATTAAAAAAAGTACCTTTCCCTTTCTGTATTTGTGCTCCTGTTTTGAAATTATTGTTTAAGTGAAGTTTTTAAACACAAACATAAGGCCTACAATTGAGTACGTTGCCGGAAAAACCTAACCGCGACTAAATGAATTCAATTTTTTAGTGTGAAGTGTTCTACAGAAAGAACAGAAAATGTTTACTGCGTAATGATACACATTTTATAGAAAAGAAGATTTAAGATTAAGAGCCAGTTTCTGCTCAAAATTGCTGAAATTAAAAAAAAAAAAGTTAAACACTTTATTTTCTACTGTATTTACTGAATTGCAAAGGAAAGATGCATGTTACATGGCACTTTGTCTACCAAATTAACAAAGATGTAAATTTCGTCTCTTTTTTCAAAATGTTCAATATTTCTGTTAAAAGACTTACAGGCTTTACAAGCAACAATAAAAGACGTTTATAAAACTTAATCGTCCATTATTGAAAATAAGTCAAACCTATTCATACATAAACTTATTCAACATGAATTTCACGTACTTTTCAATCAAATGAATTATCAGTACAAAACATTATCCTTACGAAAAGTTTTTAAAATATATAAAAAATACAATATTTCTAAGAAAACTAATTACAAGCTTGTGTTTTTTAAATAGCCCTATATAGTGTTTTGAAACTTAATATGCTGGACACGGTAACGTTCGACAATGCACAATTAAATTATTTTACTAATTCGAGTACTTATATAGATATATATTACTTAGTATCGGTGTAAATTGTGTCATTAGTTCTCAATATGACATAAAAGAAATAATGAATCATCGCCTATGAACTAAATTTTATCAAATATGCAATACATATCATATAGAAATGTATACTAAGGAAACAAAAAGGTTAATCGGTTATCTATCCCTGCCTGTTATGTATAAGGTTTTGGGAAAACATTGTATTTGTCGTAATTTTTTTAAAATAACATTTCCAGATGTTTATAAGTAGCAGTTTTTGCTACTGTTGGTTTCCGTAAAACAATTAAAACATTCACAGATTTTTTTTCTGGATTATAAGAAAAAGTGTTTTCGCAGCATAAACTATTATAGATAAAAGTAAGCATGCAAAGAACAGGTTTCAACTTTGTGACCTTGTATAGGTCTCTATAAATTATTACAAATACTAGACATTTTGAACGTGTAATTGGCCAGTAATTTGTAAAGAAACTTGTGAATTGTAAAAATTGTAGTTAATTGAATTTCATACTGTAGAGAAAAATGTATTTTTATCATTAGTATTGCAAGTATTGAACACAAATTCACAAAAAAATTATATTTGTTGAGTAATATCTATCCCTGGTGTACAATTTTAAACATTGTGACATGTTGTACTATTGTAAATGACAATTTTCCATGTTATGCCCAAGCATTGTCTTAGTTTACGTTCGTAACTGTACAGAACGCCGATCCTTATTCCGTTAAGAATTTTAATATGTTTGCATAGTATAACAATTAGTACCATTGTTTGTAGTGTCCTTGTAAACAAATAATTTTTCTTTGTACAGTGTTAATTTCAAATAGTTAAATTTACTAAACGTGTTAAAATTACGTAAATAATCAAGTAAAAAAACTCAACATTTTGTTTTGACCTCAGTTTCCATTAAGGAAAGAAACATGTCACGCATTTTATTTTGATAGTAAATTCATAGAGTGAAATACTGTATGTGTAAACGTAAAAGCCATTTTCTTGTTAGTTACAATCACTTTTATTGTATTAGTTGCAGAGCAAATCTAAAACATGCAGTACAATTCGTAAGTCTATAACATACTTTCAGTAACCAGTCTGCCAGCAAAAACTCACAAATTGTAAATAAATGTTGTTAATTTACAATTTTGCATTCACACAAAAATTAAAAGTGCTTGTAACAAATGCACATTTAATATTATCACTGTCAATGGTTTGTGCTTGAAGAAAGGGTGACCTTATAGTCGGGTCGCTGATCTAGACCGTGCGCGTCTGAAATATTTTTCGTCTTCTACCTGTTGCCAAAATAACTGCGTGTCGCGGAATTCTTCGAATGAGGTATAGGAATTAAATTTAGAGTATCGTATTTCTTTCATTCACTGGTAACCCCCATCTATCTTCAATAACAAAAAAGGTTAGTCGCTTACTACATTTTGTCTTACACTTTTCTGTAAACTGTGCGCCAGACATTGTTTAAATATATTAAATTATTTACGTAAGGAAATTTAACGGGTATCATCATCGGCAGGACAGTCTATACTTGTGTTATAAAATGTTTTGACGTCATTTGGGTCAGTGGTTTTCGATCAATGACGACTATAGTTTGAATGTTTCCTGCGAAGCATGTATTCGCCGGGCTAGCTGCGGACCGACCAAAAATTGCGGTCGAGCATACCCAGTCTTTATAGTGCCTTACTGAGTGTGGTATTATCAGCTACAACCAATCAGCAGATGCTCACACCTCCGCAGATTAGGGGAAGGAGGAGGGGGAAACTTCTCCTCTGCGCGTCGCCAGGATCTTTCCTAGCTCGTGTGACTAATAAGTCTAATGTTTTTCTCTATTTTCATGGCAGATAACGAGCAAGTTTTATCTTTGACGCACGATTATGAGAAAACTGTGTGAGTTAAAATTGTTTCGCAAGAGAAAACTTTACTCACAGGTACTGTCTACAAAACTAACACTAGTTAATGAAATCATAAAATTATCGTTTAGTACCACTTGAACGCCCTAAAAGTCAAGCGGAATGACTGTGTCCAACTTACACACACTTGCTCTCGTGCAGCTGCGGTGGAAGGTATGCTTAAAAAAAAAAGGTGTGGGGATAGGATCGCTGAATTTTTCTTATAACGGCATATTAAAGTGGGAGGTCCGAGGGACCCCAGAGAAAATTGGGATTTTTAGTGTTCAAAATGGCGTTATTTAAGTGGTTTTCGAATATAAATATTGAATATACAGCTGGCAAAAATGGAATCATTTTTAATTTTTAAAACATAGGGTGGGTTCAAATGTCTATAGCTACTGTCCATCCTCTCTGTTCTAGTTGAGGGACAATGTCGCTTGTCCTCCCCAGCCCGTCTCGCCAACGCCCTGCTGCCATGGAAGCAAAACAACATTGCAATTAATTACAAATTTTACTTACAAATTACATTCAGGTTTTCTTTAATCATGCATCTAGACTTGTGGCCAGGGAGCAACATAGTTATGTCACAATATATCCACCTTGTATCCGGAGCTGGTACACAGATCACGTCGCCATGCAACAGAGACACGCAGAAGAGATGTTTCGGCATCTCGCCAATTCTCTTTATTACCCTCTATGCACGGTTGCGAAACTATAAAGAAAGAATTGCTTTTATCTTTTTTCGAAACTCAACGATGAGATACGATGTGGCTCGTACATGTATACAAGTATTTGTAGTGCGGGAACATGCATGGCCATGTTAATAGCTAGTTGCTGCAGGTATAGTCTGTCTCATGAAAGAATTACATTTTTTAACAGTTCTGAAAACTGACACGTGTAAAAATTTCTACAAAAACATTCTATTCGTTTTTATGTACTGTACAGTTAGAGAGGCATCTGAGTGTGTTTGTGCAGAAATCGCTTATTAGAGAGGATAACAATGCTTATTCTATGGTACCAGTTGTGTATAACACTGCCAACACAACTGCCGAAAAAATGGAATACTTATGCGAAGCAGACTATGTGCACCAGTATTGCCCCACGAGAGGTACACGTGTGTGTAAACGCAATCCTCGCCTTATAGCCATTACAAGCAACTACACACCGATTATACACTACTTTCTCACCCAAAATTACGCACTCCTAGACAAAAATAAAAATTTTAACTGTCCTTACTTTAATATTTTTTTTGTATCCCATAATCAGTATCTGTAAGTAACTGTTAACTAAACACCGTGCGGATATTTAGAATTCGGAATTAATCGCGAACAATTTTATTTATTCAGAGCTACCATAAATGCGAAAAAAATATTTTTGTAAGTTTCCAAAATCATCTCACGTGTCCAAAGTCAATCCCGCTTACGGTTTAGCAAAGAAAAATCGCGTTAGTGGTTTATCTCATAATATAAGCGTATTTATTAACAGCAACGGAAAGCGTGACTTATTTTTATACAGATATTTATTTACGGCAATTACGTAGGAAATGAAATTGTCATATAATTCTTGTATTATTCAACTAATTAAAACTTTTAAACTACGATAACGTCTGGACTGTTTAAAAGTAAACACAGTTTGCTGTAAATATTTCTGTGTGTTTTAAGAAAAACAATTATTTGTCAATGGTGTAGCGTGGCTGTGTTCCAAGGCGTGCGGTATTAGCAGCGACTATACGCTTTGAGCAGTTGTGTTGTTGCAGAGACCAAGGTGTATATATTATAGTTAGAGGCACGATTTTACAGCGAAATGATTTTTGCAACATTTGGTTTCAATGTGTTATGTGCACACCTGCAGCTCTGCTACATCGTCTGTGATTGGATGATTTTACTCTTACTTTTCTTGGCAAATTACATATGTAAGAGGTCACAATAATCTTGTTCTAATTGGTGAAGTCAAATGAGAAACGTGTCTCAACAATGATGCGTTGCCAGTAAACAGGAAGTAGAGCTGCCGATGTACACGAGAGACACTGAAACAAAGTGGGGCAAAAATCTTTTTGCGACAAAATCGTGGCCCTAGTTATAGTATAATTCCTACCTTGCCTCTTGTACGCTACTGGCTGTGGAGTGTTCCTGACTATACTAGTCAAATTGTTCCTCAGACAACTCAGTGTTGTGTATAGTCACAGCTGGTAACAGCACACATTGGAACACTCCACGCGACGCCCCTGTTATTTGTATGAAAGTCACTTAGACTACGAATAATTCGTAAAAATATGTTTTTACTACAAATAGGAATTGTGTGCTTGGTAATGAAAATGTTATGGGCCATACGAGTTTCTGTCATATGTCCCTGTGTTTCCTACCTGCAATATAAACTTCCTTTATACGTGGACGCATCGTAACTATACCCGCTGTCCCTGAGACTAGACTAGAGTAGCCAAGATATTTCACCAGGCAAACCTGTATTTCTCCAGATACTTTCAACCTGCGATAACATCACGAGCAGCTGCCACTGCAACTATCAAGTTGGTCCCCCATATTAGGATAGTTGTGTAGTTTGTCAGTCTCTACTGACACACTTGCAGTAGTTTATTAGTTCGCGCACTGACTTCATAGTCGACCCTGCTGTCTTACAATGACAACTAAATGCTATGTTTCGAGCCGTGACCTCGAGTAGGTGAAAGTTAACTTGACTGAATTATATTCGATGATAAAAGTGCTTTACCATTAGCAAATCACCGAATTCAAATTACAAAGCAGAACATATTTTTCTCATTAATGAAAAGAGTACGTAAACTCAATATTGGTAAATGATACAGGGATATTTGTTTACGCATATAGAAATATGACCAGTGTCATTTCTTCACTGTATATTTATAAAATGTTCGCTGTGCTTTTAGTCAGGTTGATCGTTCCTACACAGTAAAAATTTTGTGTAATTTTACCAAAAAAATTCTTTAGAGAGTGCTTGTAAATAAAAGAATACGTCTGTATGCTTACCATCATTATTGCACATTTACAAATAAATTCTTGTACACTTTACAACAATCGTTTGAAATGTCACAAAACAATTTTTGGCAACCAGATTTCAAGACTTTTTTAATAGTACAAAAATGTATTGTAAATTATAATACAACCTCGAAGATTATTCTGTTTCGCATCAAATAATTTGCTCATTGAAATATACCTGCTTAGTTCCAACAGGCATTTGGAAAATTTAGACCACTTTAATGACCTGATTCATTCTTTTGCAGTGGCTTAACTGATAAATGATGTGGAATTTGTTTACAGATATATATACATATATAATATGTAAATGTACAAGGTTTTTGCTGTGTATGGGATGAATCATAGGCACACCATTCACTCGTCGAGATATCCGACCAAGACGGAGACTATAGGAGTTTCGTGATAAGATGACTAATGATGAATAACATGCTGACTAGAAAAATACCTAAAACATGTAATTTATTATGACTTCAGCCGTTAACTTCTGAGTACAGTACAATCTACATACTTAGATACGAGGCGCGGTGTCTGAGCGGTCAGATTGCTCAACTTCCGCTAATGCGATCTGGGTTCAATCCCCGGCGGGTTCAGCCCGCATTTTTCGCATGTTGGAAATGTGGCGGACATTTCCGTTGGCCGGCGGGTTTTCTCAGGGATCTTACGTTTTCCCCGCGTTTCTCATTCCGCCACTTCTCCACTGTAGGGCTTCATTTCATCGAGATGTGCAGATGTCTACGGGCGTCCAGTCAACAAATATGCACTCAGGGCACGAGCATACGATGTTTATTATTATTACATGCTTCGACTGTTACATTGCTTACATTAAATAGAGGAAAGCTATCTGAAATAAGTAAAGGTAGCAGAGTTTCAAATGCGCTCACTTTATCTGTAATCACCTACACCAACATTTAGTCCCGGTGCACACGCCCGTGTTTCAAATGACTTCGTTTCAACGCAGTACGACGCACACATGTCCGTGAAATAACTGCACATGGCTATCACATGCTTAACATGTAGGTTTACAGAAGGAAATATGTGAAATTCGTGTACGTGGTGTACAAAACACATAATTAAAAAAAATACTCACAAAAAGGTTACTTAAAAATAAAATTGTTTATACATATCGTTGCCACATAAATGCGTCGGATACACCAAAGAATTTAAATAAGCAAACATTAAATAAAATTAGAAACTGCAACAAAGTTAACACATATTGTGTGTACACATTTAACAATTTCAATATGTATGCCAAAATCTCAAATTACGCTACATTTTGATTCAACTTTTGAGTTGACAAGTCATTCTGTGGATTTTGGCTTGTAGTCTAGTATTTTTATTTATGTATTGGTTTCGCTAAACTTAAGTTACCTATTTTGTTAACTTAGTGGTCAATAGACGCATTTAAGATTGCACTATACTCTTGATGTACAGATTCTTGGTTTTAGAGCCGTAATATTTGTTATATAGTATAAATCAAACATGTATGTTTGAAGAACCAATTTAATTAATGTGTTCTTTAACAGGTTTGCACTCAATTTGTTTTATGCGTTAGATGGAATTTGAAAACATATATATATATATATATATATATATATCATAGACGACTCTAAATAATGTTCACATTTCTTTGAAGTGGACTGGCCATAGCGAGGATGTTGAACAGAATCCTCAGGTAATGCTGGATCATGCAAAGGTTGTTCTTCTTCTTGACACAAGTTATCAGGAGAGTAAGGTTGGCAACAGGCTAACACGAGGAAGGAAGTTAGAAGCAAGGCGGTTGGTGTTCGTGGAAGGTGATGGCCGAGGCATGTAACATAGAAAGTTTGTGTGATAATTAAACGAGTTAATACTTTATATGCTACTGCATTTTATTAACAGCACATGGCGCATTGGTTAATTTGCCATGGATGCGTAAGTAAAGCCATTAAAAAAAAAAAAAAAAAAAAAACTAAAGCGGGATGGTGATGTATAGCTTACAATTGGCTCACATGGAAGAAAACGTTTCGGTACTACCATGAAGCAGTTGGCGGCGAAACTCTTCCAGCGTTCAGGCAGATAGCACTGTTAAAAAACTCCGTGGGACATGACATGTATGACATCTATGGAAGTTTTCAATTTGGTGAAAAAGAGTCGCGATATCTAAAGACAGTTTTGACCAAGTTTAATGCATATTTTAATCCGCGCCGTAACATCACGTATAAATGCCATGTTTTTTTACATGTGTGCAGCAAGGGGGCCAAACATTCGACTCATTCGTGGCTGCCTTAAGGAAGAAATCTGAGGGCAGGGTTCTTGCCCAAAAAAGTGGTGAGCAAAAAAATTGTGTGTTTATTCTGTCGCAGATCTCAGCACGGAATCTGCATGGACTGCCAAGGTTGAGGTGAAGCAGTCACATTATGTTAACTTTGAATTAGGCACAGGGGCGCAGACTAACCTAATTTCAAAGAAACTGCTTGGGAAACTTAAAATCAGTCATATACGTTTATTGGGCTCTCATGTCCGGTTGGTCAATTATCTAGGTGACAACATATCTTTCCTTGGTAAATATTGTCTGAAATGTGCCTATAATGGACGAATTAGTGTTCCAGAGTTTTATGTTATTGAGAACGACAACTGTTCTCCTATCTTAGTGCTCACAGCGTGCATCATGTTAGATTTAGTGCGGAAGGTAGATGCTGTGCAGACTCAGAACCTAGAACCTAATCTGGCAGAGTATGTTAAGAGACATCCAAAGTGCTTTATTGGGATAGGAGAGCTGCCTGGTACCTATGAGATGGTATTGTGAGGGGTTGCCAAACCTGTGACACATGCTCCTCGTTATGTCCTTGCTGCTCTTCGTGAGCCCTCAAAGAAGAGTTAGAACGCTTTACTAGAGAGCGTATTTTTGCCAAAGTCAAAAACCCCACAGAGTGGGTGAATTCATTTGTCACAGTCCACAAGCATGATAATAGTATACGCATTTGTCTATATCCCCAGGACCTTAATGAAGTACTCATGCGGGAACATTTCCCCTGCCCACACTAGACCAGATAACCTCACAAATTGCAGGGGCCAAGTACTTTAGTGTTCTTGATGCATCACAAGGGTTTTGGCAAATACGGCTCAGTGATAGTTGCTCAGATTATTGCACATTCAACACACCATCGGGCTGTTACACATTTTTGCGCATGTCCTATGGTAACTGCTCCTCACCAGAGGTTTTTCATCGCAAATTTGGTGAAGTATTTGGTCTCCCAGGGGTGTTATCCTATATAGATGATATAATATGTTGGGGTAATAGCAAAGAGGAGCATGATCAGAGATTGGTGGCCCTCATGGAGAGAGCTCAACAAAACTGTGTCAAATTCAACAAGGCTAAATGAACCATAGGTGTCAAACAGGTTCGTTATATGGGTCATGTTTTCACCACTGTGTAGGGTATCAAACTTGCTGAGGATAAAGTAGTGGCAGTACAGAAAATAGATATTCCTTCCTGCAAAAAAAGACCTTGAGCGGTTCCTGGGAGTTGTTACGTATTTATCATTATTTAATCCAAACTTTTCAGACATCACTGCCCCACTTAGGGGGCTGCTGAAAAAGGATGTGCAGTGGCATTGGGAACATGAACATATAACAGCGTTTAACGAGCTCAAAGTCTCGCTGTGTAGCAGTCCGACCTTGAAATACTATGATGTTAGCAAACCTGTAACATTGTCAGTAGATGCCTCTCAAAATGGCCTAGGGGCTGTTTTAATGAGGAGGGTCACCCCATTGCTTATACATCGAGGTCACTCACTGAGACTGAAAAGCGGTATGCACAAATCGAGAAGGAGCTGTACCAGTATATTTAAAATAAACTGGTACTTGTAGAGAGAGAGAGAGAGAGAGAGAGAGAGAGATCATAAATCCTTGGTGACAATATTTAAGGAATCTCTGATTGAATGTCCTGCAAGGTTGAAATAATGCGTCTCAGGTTACAGCTGTACACCTTACGAGTTGAGTATAAACCAGGCTCGCAGATGTACATTCCGGACACCTTGTGCATGTAAGTCTCAATATTGTCAGACAAAAGGGATCTTTGAGCTTGAAAGGGATATTGAATTTCAAGCTCAGTTGTGCTGTCTGCTGCTGTAACGGATGCCAAGTTGCTCGAGTTACAACAGTATACAAGTAGGAATCCCGTACTTCAGTACTTAAGCAAAATCATTTTAGTGGGTTGGCCAGCCAAGTTTCAGCATGTGCCTTCCGAACTAAAACAGTTTTGGGCGTATAGGGAGGACCTAAGTTGTGCATATGACCTCATTCATAAGAGTAATGCAATTGTTGTTCCCAAAGCCTTACAACACAGTGTACTCGACTGTATCCATAGTGCCCATCAGGGTACTGAAAAGTGTACTCAGAGAGCACGAGGCACTGTCTTTTCGCCAGGCATTACAACTGACATCTCAAAATTTGTAGCCAGATGTGAGGTGTGCAACAGGTTTGCTAAATCTAAACGTAGATTGCCTCTTTTGCCACACCCGGTTCCTGAACGCCCGTGGCAAAAGATAGGCGTAGACATATTCTTCCTTAAGAGTAGGCCATATCTGCTCATGGTAGACTATTACTCCAAATGGGTGGAGCCCACGCGGCTCAAGAGCCAAACCACGGCCAGTGTTGTCAAACGTATTAAGGTTTTTTTTTTTTCGCCAGTTTGGGTGTTCTTGATGCTGTGATATCGGATGGTGGAAGTAATCTAACGTCAGTAGAATTTAGTGACTTTGCACGGACATAGAATTTTAAGCTTCATACGTTTAGTCCGCACTACTCCGAATCAAATGGCATGGCGGAGCGCCATATACAAACCTTAAATAAATCTCTAAAGAAAGCTGTTGCTGATAAAAGGGACGTTGGCCAAGTGTTTTTGGAAGTTCGAAACACACCAGTGGCAGGTGGATGTTCTCCTGCTCAGTTGCTCATGCGGAGTAGGTTTAAGGTATTTGTTTCAATTGTACCACCTTTGCTGGACCCGATATTCCTCGATCGTAAGGTTGTGCATCAGGGCTCCTGGACAAACAAACTGAATCTAAGGAATATTACGATAGACACACTCGTGCATCTGAGAAGCTACCAATGTCTGGTATGGTCCGAGTACAGACCTTCTCTGGATGGGTGCCTGGAGCAATCATTCTTAGATCAGCTGATCGCCTTCGCTCATACGTAATTAACATGTTTAATGACAGAATATTGGAGCGTTCAGCGAAGATATTGCGCCCATACAAGCTACCAAAGTATGCTGCACATTACGACAATACTTCCATAGAAGATGAGGCTAGAATTTTACAGGTAAGCTTTCCCACAGTGATAATGTAGTGATGAGTACTTCGACAGACACGGCAAACACTACGGATGACGCGGAGGAGTCACTCACTGGTGATTTTCGGGGTTTTCCTAGTTGGGAGAGTCAGTCACATAAAGCCGACAATAAAGATCACAGCGAGGCAACACTGGCAGCTCCCTCATTCCACATATAACTATGATCGTGATATAAAGTCCAGACATGGTCGATCTCTCAAACCCTCTCGTGGGTATAAGAATGATGAGTATGTGACATAAAGATAAGTATATTGTAGAGATATTGCAAGACCATACATTGTGTTTGCTGGTGCAGTTATGCTGGCAGGAAATACATTGTTAAATAATCTGGAAGTAGGTCAAGTAATCTTATGTATCATATACGAAGGACGTTTAATATAAATTGCTAGTGACCAATGTTTATTCCTGAAAAAAGGGAGACGTCAGGAGATCAAGATTGGCAACAGGCTAATCTGAGAAAGGAAGTTAGAAGCAAGGCGGTTGGTATACGTGGCCAACGATGGCCGAGGCATGTAACATAGAAAGTGTGTGTGATAATAAAACAAGTACATACTTTATATTCTATTGCATCTTACTTACAACACACAAACATTAATACTTCTTCTTGGTTGGCTAACCTTGGCTCAGTCTCTTTACTAGAAACATCAGTTGTTGAAATGACAACTACAGTGAACACTAAAAACAAAACCTTTGAAAAATATCACTAACCATCTGCATATATAAAAGAGAACACTAACTGAACTGACTCACTGACATATCAAATTGCAGCCCAAACAACTGGACCTAGAATCGTGTAAATATTTGTATGGGTTCCACTCAGGTCGTAGGCGAGCACTAAGAAGGGATTTTTTGAAACTCGATCTCTAGCGGGCTGAAAAGCGGTGAAATGTGTTACTGAATAAACGTCGATAGAGCTCGAACCCGACGGCCTATCATCGCGAATTTTACTTTATTAGGACACACATAAAAATGCATATTAGCCAATTTAAGAATTTATCTATCTATCTATCTATCTATATATATATATATATCGTTTAAAGGGGTCAAAAGACCTTAAATGTGCTTCCGATTAATATCGATATCTTTCGAATCCTTCGGGATAGATGTTTGGTATTCACTTCAAAATGTAAGTATCAAAAAGAAGAATTAGGATTTTTTTAAAATTCGAACCCCAAACAGTAAAAATAAAGCAAAATGTGTATTTTATTCAATCGCCTCTATCACTGAAACACAATTGACTATCATCGTGATTTTTACTTCAATTGGTTACTTATACAAATGCCTATGACAGGACTCCAAGACGTTTCGAAATTATTTAATTAAGGGTGTTAAAATACGTGAAATGTGTTTTCAATTACTCCTCCATATCTATCGAACCACTCGAGATATCGAAATACTCTGTGATTTAGATTGATGCGTTTTGAATTATCCGAAATGTGGTTAAAATACATTTTCCGAATTTGACCTCGAAGTGGTAAAAAAAGGTTAATACGTGTTTTTGATTCACAATCGACGCGCGCGCGCACACACACACACACATACTTATATGTGTGTGTGTGTATATATATATATATATATATATATATATATATATATATATATATACAGGATATAAGGAAATTAGTAGCCCAAACTCTAAGAGATGATTCCTCATGCAAAATGAAGTAGACGTTTTATTTGACACGTTCATGAAAAGTGAATATTAAAGGCGTAATAATCCCTTAAAAATCGAGTTTGAATACCGTATTTTGTCAAAATATCACAAACGGTTAAAAGTTAAGTTACGATTCATATCGTTAACATGTAATAATTTCAGCCTTTTAACCACCCCCTTCCATGACATTAATAGGGGTTGCATCCTTAAAATTGCATAAAATTACATTAGTGTTACGTTTACGAACCTAACATGTTGTAAACTGCATGAAGGACACCGTAAGGAACTAAAAAGGTCCTCTGGTCGGGAATGCCCAGAACGCACCGTTTACCAGCAAAACGTAAACAACTCTTCAGTGTCTGGTATGCGGGCAAAATGTGCTACTTCCGCTAAGAGGGGTGAAAAGCGATGAAAGGTGTTTTTCACTAATCGTTGATATATAGTGAATCCAGCGGGCTATTGTCGTATTATTCACGTCCAAGAGACACCAGTAAAGTAGTCTAAAATGATATTCAAGGGTTTTTCGAAATTCAGTCTCTTAGGAGATGTAATACCTGGACTGTGATTTAGATAAATCTTCCATATATATAGAACCCATCGAGAAAATTATTTTACTTTTGCTTCAGAATGATTAGGTAAGTGGCCGTAAAACATTTTAAGATTATTCAAAATTCTAACTCTCAGTATTGTGCAGGGGCGATGTGTTTTTTAGTGAATGATAGATTTTGCTTAGACTGAACGGGCTATCGTTATTATTTTGACTTCACTTGAGTACTTGAACAATTATTTATGGTGTGAAATTAAGATTTTTTGCAATTCAACACCTTGAGTGGTTAATAAGGCATAACATTGGTTTTCTATCAGCAGATGATACTTATCTAATCAGTAGAGATATTGAAGTGGTATTCGCGTCAGAATTATGCTTACGTAAGCACATAAAATAGTAATACAAGTTGTTTTTTAATTACATAACTTAAATAACTTGAAAACTTTTTTGTGAACTTCCAAGGCAGACGATCCGAAATGCAAGTACGACCAGTGAGAAATAAATTACAGAAGAGTTTCATTCTACAGCTCTACCGATACGCGGTGTTGTACAACCTCTATGAGCCCAGGTAGTCTTTATATTTTATTTTTAAAAGTTGTTTTTTTATGAATATTTTCGACATTATGTGGCGCAGTTGTTTGTAGCTCCAATCTATTGTTCGGAAGGTTCTGAGCTAAAAATTTCTCTTTAGAACTGTGAAAACGTGCAAGTCTGTCTCAAAAAAAAAAACTTCAAGGCAGAGGAAATTAGCGTAATTTGGATGAAGTCGCTCAAAGGTGATGAAAATGGGTTACGCAGTCCGCTATCTACTGAAGTTCCTCGACAGCATCAGCCCACATATACCATCTCACTAACCTCAAAGTTGAGGCACCAAATACGTTTATATTTCAACGAAACTTTATCCCGCCATAATTCCTTAATGCCACTTAACTTCACTTGATGGTTTTGAAAAACAAATATGTTATTGAGGGTACCATCATCAATGGTTGTCCTCGAGGGAAATCAGTCTTAATACCACGTAAACTACGTATTTCTTTCTATTACCCTCTTACATTTAACAGTCTGTGATTACCACACAACGTAAACTTTGCTGTGATTATAAATAAGTTTCAGGCGAAGTCGCTGTTAGTGCTTTTCGCGTGGACAGCAATAGCTACTTATCCTGCTGCAGAGTTAACTCAACTAGAACATTTGTCATTCTAACGCTTGATGACTAAACTACCTATCTGGTGTACAAAGAGGAATCTGCTCTGAGTAATACACGCGAGCAAAGCCGCGCGCGTACTAATAGTTAACTACACATAATTCAACGTTAACCATAGTTGCTTTACTCCTTGTATAGTTGGAAACGATGTAATCTCATATAGTTCCGTGTACGTAATTTCCTATTTCAATACGACAGTACTGAAACGAAACCAACCGAAATCTACATAGGCCCCACGTGAATTTTACATTAATAGTAAACTTGTTTTCACTCTATATAGCTTCCTACCGACGGCATAATTTATCTTACACGCCCAAACATCAAGTTAGATATTTCCCACCGTAAGCTTTTACGCGCGTAATCATACGAATTGGCTGAAAATTAACATTTAGCAGGTTTATTAAGTGCTCACTTTGATCCCCAACAACCTACATATCCTAACACTGTCTGCAGCCTGTCCTGATTTCTCTTCCCTTAAACGTTTCATGAATTTGTCTTCAATTTATCTCGATTTCTTGGTGATAAAAAAAATCAGGCATATGTGCGAAGTAAAATTGAAACAGAATAAATACCTTACAACAACACAAACATTATTCAAATATCAACCAACACAAAACTAATCATTTGTTTCTGGTCGGGAAAAACCTCCTATTGAAGGACATAAATTGTTAGGTACTTACATGTGAATGTGTGTATCTTATGCTGCAGGCGACTGGGAAGTGTATACTATCTAATTAATTTACATTTGACATACAGAACTGTGTCACACAGTGATTGGAATAATTTCAAGACGAGTTTTTATTTCAGGGGAATGTTTACATGAAGAAGCTTTCTTTGGGCATTGGCTGAGGAACGACGGAGAGACATAGCGAAAGTTTTGGTCAAAATCATTGCCAGTTTCCTAGTTCTTTAGTAGTCGTTGGCAGAAAGTACGTTTGAGTCATTAAACCGAGGATGAGTATGGCTAACATTTATGACACATTTATGTTTTCTATTGTCTTATTGACAGTTGCAGACACAAATTAAAGATTTTCTGAAATATGTTGTCTCTAACCGTAAGGAATCGGACAGCAGTTCATTTTAAGTAACCTTTTTTTCTTATAGAAAGTCGTAAATAATAAAATTATTACTCCACGGAAGCATACGTCTCGCAAATACAACATGTAGAAATATAGCGGTGTGACAAATGACAATTGTACCGTTTTTAATGTATTATACTATGAATGCCAGAGTAACTAATGAGAATTTCTTTCTTTTATTTTCACTAGCTAACTACGCAATTCAATGAGTGAATGTTTGTTATTATTACGGGTGTTTTAGACAATGACACCAATGTTTTACTTAATATTTCAGATAGACCGTAATGTTATTTGACTGCAGACGTATATGTATTTCCGTAGTTATTTTTTCCCTGCGTCTTGAGTTTTTGTGTTAGCCAGGAGCTATGTTTACGTTGCTTGAGGCAACGGGAGATTGACTCCACGGTTACACTAGAGAGGCGTATTTTAATTGGTGGATATTTTTAGTTTAGGATTGTTTTAATTTCTTCAGGTATTGTTATTTTTCTAAATTTACACTTTTCGCTTATTGCTAGCTTTGCCATAGTATCTAGTAATTAAACTTAATTGTATTCTTCAAAATAATTTCTTATATTGTTCATTATTTCGTTTTTGATCTGAGATGTTATTAAACTAACGGCATGTAACTAGACAGGTTCACAGTTTCTTTTATGGATATGATACAACTATTCCACTGCCGCACCTAGGTGAATTGGTAGGCGGAGTGAAGAGTAACAGCTTGCACATTATTGATGACGAGGTATTTCCTTTTTCACTGGGTGTCATTAAGACTTTAGTTGCAATGATGTGTCAGATAAGAAAATTATATTTAATAGCAGGTTAACAAGTGCAGCACAATATTTCGAAAGTAGATTTGGCATAGTCGTATATAAATGGAAAATATATCGCAAAGCTATCATTACTGATCTAAAGTTAGCCAAACTTATGACAAAGAATTACTTTCTTCATAATTATGTACAGGATATAGATATGTATCACACTTGAGATGCATTAACTATTGAGGGCCTTATTGATTTAGGACAAGATACGTCAGTTCCCAACAGGATAGCTATTAATTCAGTTCAGGCAAAAAAAATAGGCGGACTGTGTTATATTTTGATGTGGGCAGTGTCCTATAGCCAACATAATGTGTAAGTATGTGTGTGTGTATGTATATATATATATATATATATATATATATATATATTTGATACTTATATTGAACTACTGCATCTCACTTGTGCACATAGTGGTCTGTCATAGGCGGATGCTTCCCAAATAATTGAATGCTGGTAAACAGTACTTATGCTTTTCTTACCCTATATGTACAATGTTATCGAAATAAATTATCGGTGTACTGTTATCAGTTCTTACCTTTTTAAGAATGTATTCTGTGTAGTATTTAATATTATTTCGTATATGTAATCATATTAGCAGCTATAGTAATAAACCATCACGTGATTGTGTACACTGATGCGAAGTTTATTTATTTACTAAGGCATTTAACTGTTATCTTCAAATCCTTCACAAGACACGTGGTAGACAATAACCCATGTTCCTATTTTTTTACCCTCCTATCGTAGTTTCCGAACATATTTTAAATATTGTAGGATACTTTTAACTTCACCAGCGAACAAGTCAACGTGAAAGTTGTCTTCCGCCATCTCACGGCATTTACGACAAACGACGCACGTGTGCACTGTCCAACTACCAACTTTGCCACTTTGTACTATGGTACACGTGGCTTGGGATAAAGTCAGCACTTTTTAAGCCCTTGTTAATATTTCCCTCTATATGTATATATATATATATGCCACAATTTAATGTAAACAAAACACCCTAATTAACAGTCAAAGTACATATGTAGATTGTACCGTACTCAAAAGTAAACGTCTGATTTCACAGTTAAATACAAATTTTATGTTATTGTTATAGAGAAAATGGTCTTTAAAAGTGCTGAATGTAACGTGAATCTCCTATACCGCAGAAGAGTGAATGGGTCCGCTACGTCACCAAGGAGGAACTGTGGTACAAACTGCACAGAGCATAGCCAGTAACGTCGTGCCAATAGGATGTGGCAAGGTGAACGGCCGCCCCACACTTTCTGACGTAAACGAAAAAAAAAAAAGAAAAAAAAGGGGGTGTATGTAGTGCCCCCCCCCCCCCCCATATCATTAATTTCCGTCACTTTAATTATTTCTTTAGTCTCCCACTTTCAAATTTATATTTCTTTACATTTCATCACGGACGTGAATCCCAGGGTGGGGATGTCAGCCCCCTTTACATAAGAGTGTTATCTCAATAAGGGGTGGGGCCACGATTTTCGCTAACAGGATTTTAGTTTGGAAGATTAGTGAACTCATAAATTGTACCCTAAAGAACGCTTCTGAAAGAAAGAAAACTGTCACAGTAGCTTAATTTTTCTCATTGAAATTCTGCCAGAACTGCTAAAGTAGCTTAATTTTGCACGCCATGAACCAAAGTTTAGGTAACTCCCGGACCCACCACTTAAATGGTAGAATGGGTGAATTTTGCCTCCGACCTCCGAGCAAAGGGAGCCAAGTGATAACACTGATATATGTGTTGTATTGTAGCAGAATGTATGGTCACAATTTTTTTTTGTTGTTGTACTAATTCGCACCCCCCCCCCCTTTTTTCGAGTACCAGAAAAATTGGGCGGTGTATGAATAGGGCCACAACGTCGCTATAAGTATGCATGTACCACTCCATCCATTTATTAGTGGATATTTCAATGTGTAATTTCAGTGGCACATCATGGATGTGTTCACAGTATCTTACACATACGTTGGTAATGTTACACAAATATATCATTTCTTATGTTATCTACATGATTAAAAAAACAAACAAAATTACCACCCCGTGTTACCTATACAATGTAGCCAAATATTGAGTGTTTTCGTGATACCGTCAATTATTTAATATTTAATAACATTCAGTTCACACCTAGCTCGTAGTAAGACTAATATACTTTGACTTACTTTATTCGTACTGTACTTTTATTCATTGAATGGCAGTCAGTCTTACAATTCCTAATTTATTGGGATACCCAATGAACCATTTTCCCAGTTTCCTGAAGCTCGGTACAGTAATGTACTATATAAGTGACTCGAATTTTAAGTATTTTGTTCAAAATATGCATATTTAATAATTTTTATGACGGTATTTTTTTAAAGTTTCGTTGTCACACGAGATATATGAGGAAAAGTTTTCCAAATTTCTACGAACTTGTTACGCATATCGTACACAGTAAGATCACGAGATTTTTGTTTATTTTGTTTTTGCTGTGTTTATAATTTAATAATGTTGTCCATATAGGCCTACTTTATGATATCATGTGATACGTTGTTAAATTATTCTTAAATTCCATCTAACTCAGTACTAATATAATATGGCCAAAATGGTGTTTTGCTCGAACTAAACGGATTTTTTTTTTTTGCAAATTGGTGTCGTTATAACCTTACTTTTTTATCTCGCAACATAAGTAACTATGTTTCCAAATTTTAGAACATTTTGTTCAAATATATTATTTAGTAGTATCACTTAACATTGATATTTTTCGTCCATGTTGTGCCAATATGTTCAAAACAGTGTTACTTGAAAATTTCTCGGTCACGTAATATGTATAAACGAACTTAAGTTCTTAGAGTTTCATCAAACTTGGTTCATACAATGTGTGTAGTGTAGTGATTTGTGTCAAAACATTTTGTTTTAACCCTTGTCATTTTAAAAGAGCAGCAACGTGAGAATTATTTTATCAAATGAGATATGTGAAGAACAATTCTTTGTAATTTCATTAAATTGGTATCACGTATCCCACACCGCATGGAATATCCTAGGGATATTCCGTTAACATTCTAAATATTATAAATACAGCCCAAGTGACCTATTTATTTCCTTAGTATATTTTAATAGTATTTAATTTTTGCTTAGGTAGTAAGATTATGTAACATAGATATTCATAGATTTCAAAATATAATGGTTATAGTACACTGAAAACATCATTTAAAAGCTTATTCAAGTGTTTTTGAGGCGGCATAATCTATGACAAGTTTCCCAAGTATATCTACTGGATATCCCAAAAGTATTTTCTTTGTATATCTCTATCCACACAGCTCGGGATATATTAGAGGTATCCCGTAAATTTCCCAAATATTTCCAAAATTCACCACGAACAAAGATGTACCTAAATTATTGGAGTTGTACTTCATTAGTGCTAAGATTCATGAGTTTATAATAAATAAGGATGCTTAGACTAAAATTATGTTATGTTTAAAATAAACTGAAAATATCATTTGAAAGTAATTTAAGTGTTTTTTTTTCTGGCTGCTATAACCCCTGTAAAATTCCCCAATTATATCCATTCGGTATCCCAAAAGTATCTTCATTGGACGTCCCTTGCCACACAGCCCAGGATATCTTAGGGATATCCCGTAATTGTCTCAAATGTATAAAGTGAAACCCAGGAAAATTGTTGATATTCCTAGGTTACTGTAATGATACTTAATTCGCGTTAAGATTCATATTATTATGTAACATAAAGATGTTTCTATTACAATAAAATAATGGTTATTCTATTAAAACAGTATTAATTAAAATAATTAAAAGGGTGTTTTTAAATTACGCAACCATGGAAACTTGCCTTCGAAAATACATAGGATATCCCATTTATTTCTTAAGTACCTTTGAAGTACATACAATGGATATTCCAATCGTGTGTATGTGTAGATTTTCTAAATGGATATATTAATTGTCATTGTTAAGTATAACAATATGTATTCTTAAAGTGCATTTTTAGTTTTTTAAGTAAATTTTTGTTGTCACAATTGTATAACAAATGCCTTAATACGTGTATCAAAATATGAACTACAACATTATTTAAGAATCCTACAGATGGTGGGACATGTGCGCGCTTATTGTGAATCATCTGGGTCTCTTGCTGTGAATAACCATGGAGATTAAAGCAAGAAATCTTAATAATCAAACTTCGCGAGGTAGCGAAACGTTAACATGTTGGATTCGCATTGAGCAGGACCTGGGCGTGATATCCGGCTCCAGACACACTAATTTTTTTTTTTTTTTTCGTGGTTTCCTGAAATCACTCCAGGTGAATGCTGGGATGGTTACTTAACAAAGGCCATGGCCGACTCCTCTCTCAGCTCCTGTCATTGTTCCAAGTTGTGTCACCGTCTATAATGACCACGCTGTCAACAAGACATAAAAACCCAAATACAGTTACCTTAATGATTAAACCAATATTTTTTTTTTGTGTGGGCAGATAGTTTCAAATTTATTTTCCAGTAGGATACCTGTATTATTAACACTAATATTTATGTTAAATATATTTTAATACTATATAAAATGTAATATTCACTTTCATTGCAACTCTTCGTGACGCGCTTTATAGTCGCAACCGTAGTTAATAAAGCTAAAAGTCATCAAGTATAATCTATTGTCACAAATTCCAGCTGTAATAAGAATCATGTCATGTGAAAATTCATTCTTCTCGCCATCGTGCCAGGATGACGATGAAACAACATTTATTCAGCAATCATCTGTGTACAGAATTTTACTAACGTAAAACAGAAATGTATGAACTTTGCCTCTGTGGAAGCGAGCAGGTGCACATGGCTAGCGTCTGGGACTTCTCGTCTCCACCCACGTTCTAGTTACCCCCTAGCTGCTGGGCAAGAGGGGAGGAAACCAGCCTGTAGTCTTTAAGATGAAAATTTCGAACAGTTAAATAATTACAGTATAAGATATTTTAGGCACTAAAGAAAACGTGTAGGATAGTTTTCAAAGTCTAGCTTATTGACATTGGATAGTTACGTATAGACCCAGTGATTTTTGGTAAAAAGAATTATGCAACATTTTGTTTAAATGTCTCAGATGCGCATCTGCAGCTGTGCTTCATGGTCAGCGATTGGTTGTTTTTAACTGTCAACGTCTTGGGTATCTAACAACAAATCACAGACGTGTGTTGTAGTAACCATTCTCCACTTGGCACAATCAAATGTGTGACATCTCTGCATAAATACACGCTGCCAATAGCCATGAAGTAGAGGTGCAGATGTGAGCTTGAGGCATCGACACAAAATGTTGCATAATTCTTTTCACCAAAAATCACTAGCTCTAATTATGTAGTAAATACGGCAATGGCAGGAAGTTACTGTCCTCGAGGAGCGGAGCCATCTTGCGGAAGCCATCTCCTGATTGGCTCAACTGAACCAAAGCCATCTGGGCAAGCGGCGGCGATGTTGGCACCAAACAGGGGCAAGGCTAGGCTTTGTTAACGGTTTTGTGGGAGACATCGTCGACCCGCTAAGGACATCAGGCTGGGGTGAATCTTCAGTATGTGCGTCGAGACGCACACGATTGTTATTTGGAAGGTTTGCAAAGCGTCATAAGTTAGGGTGGCAGACCGTTGATGACGCCTTCGCCTTCGTAACCTTCTACGTAATTCAAATGTAGATGTTGCTGAGACTAGAGGCCTAGTAATCATTGCAATCTCACCGACATATCCTGTATAATCACGGTCATGGCGGGACCTCACAGTAACAACGTGCTATGTAGGTAAAATTGAACTTACGGACTTTTACTTCCCTACGCTCAAACATCATAATTTATAAACAGGACTTCACAATTGGTAATTTATAAGTAAGTATTAGGACGTTGGTCACCAATGTGATGTAGAGTACCGGTTAGAATGCTAATCTCCAAACTGCAGGGTTGTGGGTTCGAATTTAATACTTTTGGCTGAAATTGCTAAAATAGGATATGGCTATAGCAAATTCACAACAATTCAGTCGTTTTACTGATTGCTATATGTATACTTACCTCAATGAAATTCTGAGATTTAGTTCTTAAGATATTTTGTGTGTTCAATAGGCCTATATTTTTTATTTGATGCATTGTAATTAAAATAAAATGAGTAATATGAAATATTTGAAAGTTCTGTGAAATATGTAAAGTCCTGTGAATTTACACATATCTATGGCCCCGAATCAATTATACTCCGTAAAGATAGTTTTAAGATATCACGGGTGTTCAAAAATGGTTCCAGTTGCCACCATTATGGAAAAATGAATCCGGCATGAATGAAATACTTAAGGCCATGTCGCTTACTTACAAATATATATGTACCAAGTTGGACAATATTAAAAAAAAAAAAAAAAAAAATGTTCTTCAAATATCTCGTGGTATCAAAATGGATATTCTTGAAAATGTAAAAACCGTGTGATGAACAGTAAAATTTAGCCTAAAGTAAACTAACATGACTAAGTACTGTGTGTGTAATAAGAATGATTAAACTATGATTTACGGTTCTTTTCGCGAGTATTCAAAAATATTCTAGTGAAGAACATTGTCAAAATATGAACTCAGCCTAAACAAAATAGGTAAAAGTCGCATCATCTTCCTACGAACCACGACGAGTACTGCGTATGATTAAATAACTATATTTCTTAATGTATATTTTATGTTCAAAACTGTTCAGATGACTGCAAGTGTAAAATACAAATGTGGCATGAACAAATCTCTAACATCTCAAGTCACCTACTAAGTTCTCTAAGTTGCCGACTTTGGCACGGTTCACCTGTTTTCCACGTCTTTTTTATTTTTATATTCATATCAGATATTTTTATTATTTTATAAATAAATTGTAATTAAATCTTCTTTTTAGGAAATTTTTCTATCTCTCATAGTTTTTGCGTAATGAGTCGTAAATGTCAAAATTTGGAATTTACGGTTTTAAGTACGCCACTAAAACCAACGGACATTCCAAACTTAAAAATTCACACTATATGACAATGTTGTAGGCTATGATTTGACATATATAAAGAAGAAAAAATATATTTTTTGTATTTTTAAAAACTGTTGATATTTTTTAAATTTTCATTTCAGAATTCATCATTTTTTTATTAAATACAAAAGTATTTTATTTTCGTTTTATATATAACAATTCATAGCCTAAAACATTTTTATACACTGTGAATTTTGTTGGTTTGGTATGTCAATTGGTATAGTGACGTACGTAAAACCGTAAAGTGCAAATTTTGACGTTTACGACTCATTACGCAAAAACTATGAGAGATACTAAAGTTTCTTAAGAGAAAGATTTTATCACAATATATGTCTTAAATAATAAAAAATACCTGATACAAAAATAAAAATAAAAAAAAAGTCGTTGAAACCTGAGGTGAATCGCGCCCTTAAAAGTAAATTTGAATATATAGAGTTCTTAAGGTATCTATAGTGTTATAAAATGTTTAAACGGATTCAATTTTAAAATTTCGAATGCATCAATACCAATAAAGAACATGAGTTAAGTCACCCTTATAATTAAAATTTGTGTACCAATTTTGATGAAATTACTGTAGACGGTGGCTCTTTATGTAAATATGTGTTTTAATAAAATGTTTAATTGTTAGCAGTAAGCTATTTGCATGAAATTTAGAAATTATTAAAAATAAATACACATAAAAGTACAACAATGAATATAACATAAATAATTTTAGCTAAAAGTGTTTCTTATAGCTATACGAAACTTATAAGCTATGGCCGAACAGCTACAGTCACGGCCTTGACTGAAAACCGGATCTACGTCATCAGCCTGTACTGAGTCTCAATACTCCGCGGTGTGACAGAAATCAGCTTGTACGTCATCAGCCTGTACCCACCGTGTCTTAAAACTCTGCGGTGCTGACTAAAATCAGGTTGTACGTCATCAGCCTGTATTGTGTTATAATAATTTGCGGTGATGACTGAAATCAGTTTCTATGCCATCAGCCTGTACCGTGTCTTAATACTCTACGGCACTGAATTATTCCATGTTGTACATCATCAGCGTGTACCGTGTCTTAATACTCAACGGTGCTGCCTGAAATCAGGTTGTACGCCATCCGCCTGTACCGTGTCTTTATAGTCTGGAGTGCTGCCTCAAATCAGGTTGTACATCATCAGCCTGTACCGTGTCTTAATACTCTACGGCACTGAATGATTCCATGTTGTACATCATCAGCCTGTACCGTGTCTTAATACTCTACGGCACTGAATTATTCCATGTTGTACATCATCAGCGTGTACCGTGTCTTAATACTCAACGGTGCTGCCTGAAATCAGGTTGTACGGCATCATCCTGTACCGTGTCTTTATAGTCTGGAGTGCTGCCTGAAATCAGGTTGTACATCATCAGCCTGTACCGTGTTTTAATACTCCTAGGCACTAAATGATTCCATGCTGTACATCATTAGCCTGTACAGTGTCCTAATACTCTACGGCACTGAATGATTCCATGCTGTACATCATCAGCCTGTACCGTGTCCTAATACTCTACGGCACTGAATGATTCCATGTTCTACATCATCAGCCTGTACCGTGTCCTAATACTCTACGGCACTGAATGATTCAATGTTGTACATCAACAGCGTGTACCGTGTCTTTATAGTCTGGAGTGCTGCCTGAAATCAGGTTGTACATCATCAGCCTGTACCGTGTCCTAATACTCTACGGCACTGAATGATTCCATGTTGTACATCATCAGCGTGTACCGTGTCTTTATAGTCTGG